>VDFB02000007.1:93085664-93096690 GCA_007258455.2 Sequoia sempervirens | reverse complement strand
AAACCTAGCAATAGACACTATTTGTGACAGGTTGGCTTCTTCCTCTATTAGAACATTTGTCAATCACATTGACTCTTTACTGTCACTATCTACATCCTTCATTTGAGCCTCATGTACATATTCTACTATGTCAATCATGTCTCACTTTGGCTTCTTGATCATTGTACATTTCCATAATAAATTGGTTTATTTCCACTAGGGGAAAAATCTTGAACTCACTAAGGGAAATCCATCTTTGAGATTTTAAAGTGATAGACAAACAATAGTATGACAACATGGTGAAAACACAAGAATCAACTAGGCTACAACTTTGAACATTAATCAGACTCACCAAAAAACAATAATTTGAACCAACAACAAGTTCAATAAAAAAAAAGTTTCATTTGGTGATGATACTCTGAATCATAGTTTTATCACTTTAACAAAAATGTTCAAAACTATTTGCATTGTGATTATTGTTATCATTTCTCGGGAGCAACTCAAGGATCTCAAGAACTAGATAAGCTAGGATTGAGAATGATATTTTTCTTTTTCAGCTATCTATGAGTTGATAATTACTACCATGTGAATCATCATGGGACATGCTCTACAAGGTATCACTGATGACATTCTAGATTTACATGGGAAAATGGTTAACTCTTGTCTATTTATTCAAGGAATGCTCAGGTCATCTCAGTTTAATTATACCTAGATGCTTGTGTTAACTTGCACTATCAAATATCATGAAAGTAATACTCAGGTGATCATGGTTTAATTATACTATCGATTTTTGTAACATTTTAAAATCTCAATGATGATACCAAGCACAATAAATTGACTACTGGGATGACAACATTGTATTGTTAGAGTTGCATGTTTAGGTTGCATTCATACTATATGTTGTAATGCTATTTATAGATTTCTCCAAGGATGATGTTATTTCTATCATTAATTGATTGAGTACATTTGACATTACCAAAAGGATCATTTAGAGGCATGAGCATTAAGAACATCATTCATAACATTATCATATCATTTTAGTCATTAGATCATATATTTGCATTATGAAAATCTAAAAACAAATGCATTACCATATCATTCTATAAAGCATTCATCTTAGTCATTAGATCATATATGTTTGCATCATGAAAATCCAAAAACAAATGAATTGCTCATATCATTTCCATCCATATACATTTAGTCATACATTTTTAGACACAAAACACCAACATATATAAATTTCCATTCATCCATTTATTTACATCAAAAAATACAAAAACACGGAGCACCATGCATATCACACATCATAATGGCATGCATCCATAAGAACATGTAGAATTAATCCACCATTATTTAATCATTCCATTCATCCATTTCTGCATTAACATTCATTAACATCATTATCCATCCATTGCATCATACATAGTTGCATCAAAAAAGTACAAAAAAAAAAACATATAGACATTATTCATAAAACATCATAGGATCATAACACATGTTGCAACCATGGCATATCATATCACCATCATGAAACATCACATAGCATATATAATAGGAAATTAAATGCATCCACCATGTTTAGCACACATAAACACATAGGTCAACCATCATCATCATTGCATATATATCTCAAAAATATGTCAAATGTACAAGGATATCTAAATATGAAGAAATACATCATAAAAAATGGTCATAAATTGAGTATCAGTGTATACATGTTCACATCACAATAAAGCATCAAATATTAGAACTAAGTTTTTCTCCCTCTAGATGGTGTTTGCATCCCTAGAATTGTACCCCCTGTTATACTTGATGGACCCACACTTGGATATCTCTGATCTCTAGGAAATGGTTGTGTGACACCTACACTAATTGTCTGATACTGTGACCTACTAGATCAGAACTCTACAAAGCTCGCTTGCTACTCGAGAGGAACCAGCTCATGATATTAGTCTTTGTAAAATTGGGCCTCCTAGGCAGTACGACAGACCTCTCTAAAATAGCATGCGGATCCGATAGCTAGCGCAACCTACTACAATCTCTTAGTGATAGCCTTTGTCTTCTCTTTCCATTTCCTCAATGCATCCCTCTCCATAGTTAATGTAGTAACCTATCCCTATACTTGTACCTATCCCTAGCCCTATGCCTAAACTGACCGCCTTGCGGCATCCCTCTCGCCGTCCGGTTTGTATCTATCCACAGGGCCTATAAGAGCTATGTTTGAACCTGTGCCAACAATTATGTTTGCATTTGTAGTTGTCCCTACAGCTATGTCAACTAGCCCTAAAAGGTTTGAACTTGGGCATTCAATGATGTGATCTAATACTATTGTTGCTATGAGGGAAACCATATCTTCACTCCCTGCTATGCTGCTACCACTAAGGATCTTCTCTTGCGAGGCAATCTAACATCCAATCCTGGGTGAGCACCACCTCCTCCATCTCTACCACCACCATCATCTTTTCCATCATCACCACCATCATCCCCACCACCATCACTGCCTCCTCCCTCCTCCATTTGGGTGGTCTATCCTCATCATCCTCTAACACTGGCACTAGCTCATCAGGTCTTGAAATCCTTGAAAAGGGATGCTCAATAAAATACTCTGAATACTCCTTAATCATATATCCCTGAACAATATCTAGAAGGTAGTCACCAATCACTAGCTATAAATGATGATACTCATCACATGCAACATCATAAGATAAGGTGGGAACCCCACTCGGTCATATCTTGTTGCCTTTGTGCATACATAGCCAATCCCTGAGGTATCCCCTAAAATTTGTTGTACTATCTTAGCACCCTCTACAACAAGAATCTCTCAATAATAAAAATTTTCAACCCAATAAGATATTTGGCAATCAAAAAATAGGGCACCTCCAAATGATCCTCGGTCCACTACTCATAGTCTACATATAGTCACCATGTAATTGAATCTAGATCATCCAGTACCCATCTCCAATACTCCAATTTTACCAGCTTATGCTGGACAACTGGGCCTACATAACCATAGACATAGGGTCTCCCAAATGGTCAAAATTTTTCTATCTCTGGCTATGTCACCGCAATATGCTCCCAATTCCATGTTTGTAAGAAGGTCATACTTGCAGATAGACTGGCTCCTCTGAGGTACACTGCCTAGTGCAAATCATGGTATAATTGTGCAAGCATGCATGAAACCCAAGCAAAACGGGCCCTAAACTAAATCATCTACTCCAATGTCAGACCCCAACCAATAGACAATCCCTTTGCCCTCTTGTCAGGACATAAGAATCTACTAACAAATCCCACAAGCACATAAGGCAAAGGGGGATATCTCTCAAACATCTCCTACCAAGGCAGCTCATACCCAACAATATGGTCATCATCGAATATCCAACATAGAGAATCTATACCTCCCTACTCAGTGTGATCATAGGTCATGATATCACCTACCACAGGAATCTACAATATCTTGTAGACATCCTCTGGTGTCACAGTCATCTCTCCAATGGCTAGATGAAAAGTGTTGTGGTCGTTATGCCACCTCTCTACCAATGCGGTCAACAATCCTTGATTAATCCTAATGCAGGGCATATCAATCAGTGAGGATAATCCACATCACTCAATGATATCCCTATCAACCTATGACAAATGTGGGATCATCTCCCAAGTCTATAGGAACCTATCTTGGGACTGAAGATTATCTAAATCCATCTCCTATCATTATAAAACATTTCAATCAGCACATCAATCAATAAAATCAAATCAACAAAGCAATCAAACATCAATCAATCATCCTATCAGTTCTAATGAGATTTTCTATCAAATATACATCTATTTTTTATCCTTTCCTATCATGAGGTCAAAACAACATTATCATTAGTGCATCTTGCCTATCATGAGATCACTAAATCATCTAAGCTATCATAAAAAAATATTTTGCTAACATGAGAAAACATCATCAAAATCAAGGAGAAAACAAAAAAATCTTGTTTTCACGATCTACGCATAACAAGGCTTTATTGCACTGAAAGGAAAATGCACCACCAAATTGGGTCGATGCGCCATTACAGGCCGCCTATGTGCCAAATTGTGGATGCGTTATTACAATCTATGAATGCATCATTAAATCTAGTAGATGTGCTTAAACTCTAGGCGGATGCACTAAAACAACTAGCCTATGCACCACATAAAATTTTGTATGCACAGAAACAAGAAAAAATTGAAAATCCAAAATAAAACATGGGAAAATTAATTCAAAATTCACAAGAAAAAGTTTTGGGGAATTTCATGGGAGGTCCATATCCCATTGAATTACGATTTGTCCAAGCGTACCTGTCGATGAGTCCTACGTGGGGTATAACCATTTCACGAATGCTCCAAGATACTCTCTCCTCCACACATTTCAAAATTTTCGAATACCAATGATTTCTTTTTCACTTTTTACCTCTTAATAAGGGTAGTTAAAGGAGGTAATTTTGGTGGCATATTTTAATTTCCTTTAAGGGGCAATTAATTGGGGCATCTCAAATTCTTCAAAATCGGGAAATATATCGCTAGAATATTATCAAATTAGGATTTTATTATCATCATCATCACAAATCAATTGAAATTTTCAAAAATCATAAAAAAAATTTTATTATCACAAATTCCTCGATTTATCTCCCGGGTATACAATGTTTATCTTCTAAAATCATCAATGGAGCATTGCTCCAGTTTTAGTATGGTAGAATTTTCAGCTGTGATGTATACTTTATCACTTCCAAGGATAAAAATGTATACATTCAAAGGTAGTGCGAAGATATTAATTAAATAGCCAGTTCTTTGGTATGGAAATATTTATTTCCTCTACTATATAAATAAATTGAAAAGATTATTTATATAGTTCATATTTCTTAATTCCTCTTATCTAAACCACTTTCTTCATGATTTAATTAAAATAAACAAGTTTAACTATTTTTTTTTATTTGATTAATTCTCTCTCATTAAATTTGAATTTATGAAATTTGAATTTTGTCACATTTCTCCATATTCTCCTAGCCTCCTTCCACCTCATCTTCCAAATCACCATGTGTCATATGAAAATAATTATTCCTAATTTCTAAAATGGGTATTTACTCTCAAAAAAATTAACCAACTCAAGGGCACATGGCTTCTTCCTTCCATTGATTTTTTTCTACACTTGGCAAGATTGTTCTACTAAAGGGTACAATTTCCTTAATTCTCTCTAACCTCCTCATTTCTCACCATCTATCTCTCTAGACTTAATCCTAATTTTCCATTGCTTCACAATCACCTGAGGCCTTGGTGAAATCTATAAATAGAGGCTCATTTACAAATTTTTCATAAGACAACATAGCCTACGATTACTCTACAAAATTCATCTTAGCATTTGAGAGCTTAATTACATTTTGATTCAATATTTAGAATGGTTTAGCAATTGGATTAGAATCATGTTTCCTTTAGATGTTTCTTAGTTTGTTTAAATTCAGCATTTAGAATCATTTCCATATCATCTCCATTAGTTTAATTCTACTTTGCATCATTTTCATATCACTTTGTATATAGCAACTCATTCATCATGTCATTTCATCATGCCATTCAGATGAATCATTAAATCATGTAGGTGTAGACATAGTTTATGCATTCTAGCTTAGAGGCTACTCATTTCTTAGGTGGCATCCCAATAATTTAGTGCATAATTAAGATTTGAGAGAACAATTACCATGGGCGTTTAAGAATAGAGGAAGATGGAATACTTTTAAGGAGTCACCTTATCGAATTGTGTTTTGTTAATTTAGATTCCCTTAATGTAATGCATTCCATCTATTGTGTGTTATTTATTAGTTTAATTCACATATTTTCTTACACACAAGAAGAATTTCAAAAACATTTGAGGGAAGTATATAGATATGTTCAACATTTTCTAAAGCCCTTATAGGCACAAAGTAGTGAAGCATCCACATTTTGAGGGCTTGTTGTCAAAGGATGCAATACCTGAAATTGAAAGATTAAAATATTATGTGAAGGATACTCAGGAATGGTTACAAGGTGTAAGACAAAGAGGTGATGCTATGATTGAAAAGGTATTGCAAATGCATGAAAAGGTATTGCAAATGCATGAAAAGGAATCATCCCTTTTTGATGACATGGCTCAATTTCTCACTGAATGTCAAAACCCAGATGATACTATTATTACAGAACTCAAGAATGTATTTGAGGTCCCCACATAGAAATTGATTAAGGAAGGTGTCCTCACAAAATAAAGCATGAATAAAGATATAGACTAGATAGAGGCCATCAATTTTAGGAATGAGCTAAGGATGAAAGCACCAAAGAAGATATCAAAGGCCCAAAACAAAGTGAAGGAAATTTTTGATAGCTGTATTTCCTTTTTGGGGATTGTTACTAGAAGAAAGAAGCTTGGAAAGAATAGTTTAAATGTGGGAAAGCTACAAAAATGGTGGCATGAAATCTATTCTTCAGGTGATAGTGGGCCTCTAGTGAAAGATCAACTTGAAGATACTGCTATCTACATTTCTAGCTTGGATAGATATCAAGGTCTCTATTGTGATTGGGAGAAAACCTTAGCTAGATATGGAGGAGAGTTGAATTCAATCAAATCAAGGATTAATTTAATATCAATCCCAACCTAGGCCAACCTAGATAATGTGATTTCAAAGTTAAAGAAATTTCTAGAGTAAGGGAAGAGGATAAAGACAAAGAGGACGACCAAGCGGACCACCTTGAAAAATGTGTCATCTACATCAAGATTGCTAAAGATACAAGTTGACCACTCATTGAATTATGTGACATAAAATGTATTTTATTGTAAAGTTGACTTTTTGGGCTAACCTTGATTATTTTATTGTAAATTTGAATTAGGGGATTTAAAAAATGTCAAGGCTAACCTAATTGTAAAATCCTAATTTGGGTTGACCTAACTTGAGATTTCTATAAATGGAGGTTCTCTCCTCATTTTTAAGGTTAATACTAAATAGCAATCAATAGATGGTAGTGAGTAGTATTAGTAGTTGTTGAGTTGATATATTTTGAGGAAATTGAATTGTTACAAATATTGGTGAAGCTAATACAATTAAAGGCATTGTTCTTTGGTTTCCTTCTTTGGGTTATTCATCTGTGCATGGTTCTTGTGTCTTCTTTTATTCTAAAGCATTAAGTAAGTTAGTTTATTGTTAATCTTAGAGCTAGTTGTAGTTCATTTATGTTGATGATAAAGTGTTTGAGGTGTTGAGGAATCTTTGGTCCATAATTTTAGTGATATTTCGATTGTGGATTGCTATATAAAGTTAGCTTGGGCCTACTCTATTTTGTACTTAAGTTCAATTGTGAATGTTTGAATGCGTGTTTGAATATTTACAATATGAAATTCATTTAATTTCTTTGTATATTTCACTATCTTTGTGATATTGTGGATTTAATCTTGGTTAAGTAGATATTGGTTTTGGGAAGATTGGTCCATCTTGAACACTCTATTTTTGGTATACTTGATATTAAGTTTTATATTAGATACCTCTCTTAAACCTTATATCTTTTTTAATTTCTTTAAAATCACTATTAGAGAAATATTCACAAAGCATCACCAGTATTGCTACATTTGATGAGTTTAACCTTCGAGCACTTTGTTTGTAAGGTCCCTTTAGATTACCATTATATTCAAATTTATCATTAAGTTGTTTTCTGCATTGTCAAGACCTAACATTAGAGACCTTGGGGTTATCTCATGAGACTTGTTGATAGAGATTTACCTTTCAAGAGAGATAGGATACTTGTATTCTTTCTGAGTTGATTTAGTGCTAAAAACACCATCAATAGGACTCATATGCCACCTTGGGTGTATGAGTCCCATGTTGCCAAAAATTAAAATTAATTCAAATTCTTTGTTGGATTTTATCCTCCTAGATATGATGCTAGCTTATAGTGTTGTAATTTTGAGAAATTTGGAATAATTAAGTATGAATACAAGGTTATTTCACTCATTTTTCTCCTAACAAGCATTCAAGTGACCTAGTAAGTTGAATGAGCATCCTTATAGAAAATTTTAGTTCACATGAGAATTCAAGTGTTTATAGGAGCATTAAAGGGCTAATTATCAAGTGTTTTAGAGCATAATTCAAGTATCAAGCATCATGCCAAAGTCTTCATGCATCATGTTTGTTTCTGAGCTAACAATTGTGATGTAGGGTTTTATGATTCAAGCTAGCATTCAAGTCAAGATATATCACATTCAAGAAAGATTCAAGATCTACATCCATTGGATCCACTTCATACATGCTTGTAACACTTTATCATCAGGGTTTGGTGAGTTGTAGCACTTCATTTTGTTCATTCATCATTCTATTTTCCTATTTCATTTCATTTCAAGGTTTGATTACCAAAATAGGGTTTGACCAATACAAACCCCTTTCTACTAACAAAACAAAATTTTTACCTCTCTTTAGTGTGTGATTTGTAGATCTAGGTTGAAGAAATATTGAATAGCAAGTTTGGGGAAAGTTGTCAAAGTTTTCACCATGCATTGAAGATCATTGGAAGGCTTCTACAAGTTACTAGAAATGGGGTTTCATATCACAAAAGGAAATCAATTAGAAGGGTTGAAACTTAAAAGTAGGTGATTCAAACAAGAGTCAAAAATACCTAAACTAGACCTGGAGCAGCTAAGAGTGCCAGCACTTTTCTTAAGATTACATTATAGATTTCGGTACACAGTTTCTTCCAAAGCCACACCTAATTTGGAGTTCAAATCACCCAGGCCCGGCATATATTGACTTTAAAATCAATGTTTTCATCATTTCAAAGCTTCATCCAGTCTTCTTCAAGTTTCCAAGTGTACACATTTCATCTTGCAATTTGTTGTTATGTTTTACATGCTTTTCTAGGTCGTTTAGTGAAAGATTGCATTACATTTGGGTTAAACATTAGATCCTTCATTTCATTTATTTTTCCAAGCCCTAGCTTGGTGGTGAACCCCTCATTAGTTTATAATCAAACCCTAGGAGAACCCTATTACAAGATCTAATTCTCCTTTGCATACCTAAGATTGAGATATCTAGGGTTTTCCTCACTAGTAGAATTTGGCAAATAAATGACTAGGTGACTAAAAAATTTAGTCACAACAACTAAAAATGACTAAATTCTACTCATTTTTTCCAACTCAACTATAAATGAATAAATAAATGACTAATTTGGTTTTTGAGTAAAAAATTATTTTGTCACAAAAATAAAAATGGCTAAATAGTAACTCCTCAAATACAAATTAGATAAAAAAATAAAAAATAATTCGTCCAATTATTGGTGCGATGTATTGTGCATGATGTATTAATGTGATTATTCATGTTCATTGTAGATTCATTTTTTTATTGTAAACCTCGCTTGACCTCACTTCATTCATTCATTGTAGACCTCACTTGATCTCGATTCATTCATTCATTGCAAACCTTGCTTCATTCGTTAGCTTGGCATTCAAGCATTTTGATCAATTATAGTAGCTATTTGCATGGGTGACAAATATTTGGAGAGGACCTGGAGAGTTCTAAAAAGGCGGGAAAGGAATTCAAAGTTTACTGCAATGAATTTGAATTCCCTAAGGCCCTCTATAGCAAATTCAGATTTGGGGATGCCCTGTACAATGAATTTAGAGGTAATTCAAAACCCTCATTGCATTAAACAAAAAATTGAAACACTCATTACAATCTACTTCTCTTAATAATGTTGTACTAATCTTAATAATGTTCTTTTACAATATTGCCATTGTTCTGCTTCATAATGTGTTCAAACTAAATATAATAAAATTTGGGTGTCAATGACAAAAGAGAATTTCCTCAAACAATTTTGATACATTTGCACTACAAGTGCAAACTGTCCTTGTGCAAAGTAAACATGTGCTAGATTTACCCTCACATCAGACATTTGAACAAAGATGATTCTTGTAGCAGCTTCTTGTACCTATGTAAAGATTTCCTTTGCAATATCAAATTAACCCCTTTTAGCTAGCAAAATTGTTGCCCCATTTGCAACATAAACATTTTCTAGTCTTTGTGCCAACACTTTACAATGGTTGCCCCATTTGCAATATAAAAATTTTCACTACAAGAACAAACTATCCTTGTGCAAAGTAAAAATTTACTAGATTTACCCACACATCAAGCATCTGAACAAAGATGTTTCCTCTAGCATAAGGATAGTTTACGCTCAAGGTGGATAAAAATTCATCAAATGCTTTATATATGCTCAGCAAAACAAAACTAAAAATAGATGACTGGCTTAAAGAAAAATAAACAATTAAAGTAGTACACCAACTTGTCTTGGATGATGGAGCAAAATGAAAAGCTAATGAAGAATGAAGGATTCAAATGGAAAGGAGAAAGCAAGAGGAAAAAATTTGGCAGGTGATGCAAAAAGAGGAGTAATTTGAACGTGTGAAGGAATTATGGAAGAGTAAGTGTAAGGATAGGTATGATGACAATGATGAGGCTGGCCAGTCTGAGAAGAAAAAAAAGGAGGAAAAGAAGAAAAAGAAGAATGATAAGGACCACAAGGCTTACGATTCTTATATGGAGGAACTTGATGTTTCCATGGAAGATGAGGAAAATTATATGAGTGATAAGGCACAAGATGATCTAGATCTTCTTGTAGTTGTAGGTCTAGAAGACTCTAATGATGGCGAGATAAATTCTCTAGTTTCAACAAAATCATGAAGGAGACATGTGTACTCTGATTCTGAAGATGATCAACCATTACAAAAATAGAGTCCAAAAGAAGATGATCCATATGATGGTGATTTCTAGGCTTTCTGAGCTTTAACCAAACCTAGCTCCTATTTTCCAAGAGAAAAACCCCCAATACCCATGGGAAACGAATGATGAGCATTTGAGTTTCAACTAATCCCAAGAAAAGATGATGCATACAATGATGAAGGATAAACTACCTCAAAATTTTAGTCAATCAAATATGCTTTGTCCCTTCCAAATCCATTTGACATAGTTAAATGATATCTTATCAAAAACCTCAAATGAATCATCTATATGTTATCTTTTCATTTTTC
>VDFB02000007.1:93062811-93085564 GCA_007258455.2 Sequoia sempervirens | reverse complement strand
TAATCTTGCAACTCTTCAAGTGTATCAGATCCCACTGATAGTTCCCCATATGTTGTCAAATTGGGTAGAAATACCCTTCCTTTGTTTATTCATGACATCCTTTTCCATCCATAGAATCTACCACATGAACTCTAAAAAGGCTAATCGAAGGAGGAAAAAAATTGGTAGTATATGTGGGGCTTGTGGGTATCCATAAATCCTAATTATTGTGGTATTTGGTAGAAAAACCAATCACCAAATTTATGAGTATGGCCTTTCTCAGGTTTCAAAGCCAAAGGTACTAATAGTTGAAGCACAAGTGTGTGTAGTCTTGGTGGTTGGTGTCCAACAACTCTCATAATTTTGTACACAAAATCATGGGGGATTTATTTTCCCTGACTTGTAGAAATCCTTCATGCAATGCTTTCTCAAGATATCAGGAAAAAACACATTCAATGTTTGTCTTAGGGTATTGGATCCTCATAGCCATCATCATTAAAATAACTGGCTTTCACTCTTCTACATCTGTCCCAAGTACTTGAAATAGACCAAAGTAGGTTTCCTGAAACAAAATTGGAAATATGAGACATCAAATGGTTCAGTAGTAGAAGGGGATATAGGAACTACCTTGTTGTTCACACCCCTTTTCATGTAAATGAGGACTTCATCACTTTTATGGGTTCTCCTCAATCTAGTATATTCTTCTTTACTTCTTTGCAAATAAATTTTAGTTAGGGATTTTTTATTTAGGTCAAAACATTCAATGATGACCACATTAGTCAACACAACTAATGGTGAACCATCTGGAAATGTCATAGACCTAGTAGCAAGTTGATAACTCTAAGCCAATACTCTAATGAACTCTACATCTATAAAAACATTTGGGACAATTAACTTGGCAAAATCTAATTCCCATGGATTTGACATTGAAATATTGTCCTCCCTTTTTTCATAAAATTACTAAAATAGTTCCCACCTAGAGATAGGGATAAGAGAATCTCTACAATCGTGAACCTCATTATTAAAATCTTCATTAAATCCCCTCTCAATTGATTCAGGAAGTATATCTAGGATAGACTATTGTAAGTACCTATTTTTAATTTTAGATTCTTCCTTTTTAGTTTTAGGTTCTTTCTTCTTGGGTGGCATGATCTCCATTTTAGTTTTAGGTTTTTTTCTTCTTGGGGGGAATGATGTCCTTTTTAGTTTCAGGTTCTTTCTTCTTGGGTGGCATGATATTTAACTATCTTAGATCCTATACTTCTAAAATGAAAAATTCCAAACAATCTTGTACTCATAAAACTTAATTCATAGTTTAACTATCTTACTTCTCCTATACTTCTGAAATGTAGAATTCCAAACAATCTTGTACTTGTAAAACTTAATTCACAAGAGTTCTATGCACTTACTCGGGTTACAATGGTTGCAAAAATTAACCTCCTTTAACTCCCAGTTCCCTACACGATAATTTTTGCAAATGAGTACAAAGAGAAATGTTGAATTCTTGGTTTAATGGATTCTAAGCATAGTCATGTCAACATTCATATCAACCTTACACCAAATATTTTTCTCGTAGTTCAATTTTGAACATGCACCATTGATTTTACAAGATCAGATGGTTGATGTGCTTCATGCATTTAATACCGCTTTATCACCACCACTTTCTATAATTTCCATAGGATAAAGGGGTATAAACAGTTATATCACATGCTTCTTTTCATTTCACCATGGGGTAGTGGGATCCTTACCTTTATACCACAAGCTTGACTTGTTTAACCTATGGTACTACAGTTTACATTAATGGTCACATATGGCTTACAATCATACCGCATTCTTCGTCACATCCTTCTACGGTATAGTGGTTCATACTGCCCTACCACATGCCTTTATGATCTTCCTCATGGGATGGTGGGTTACCTTGCTATACCATGCCCTTCATTTTTCCTTCTTGTAGTATGGCAGTTTATGATGTATTTAAATTCTCTTATACTACCCAACCATGTCCTCATCATAAGACTTTTGCAGTAGAGTGGTAAATATTTTCATGTTGTTTGTTACACACCACTAGCCTACCAAGGGTTCAGATTACTACAAAGGGATTGCAGTAACAAACTGTTAAGGGATTTGGAATGTTTTTAGCTAGGCGTGTTTTTGTTGAAGTATATATGATAAATTTATGGCTTTGTATAGGTCTTTCAATGTCAGTCAGAACTAAAAAATTCATATGTTTGTTTACTATGGCAGTCAAAAATGTAAAGGAATATAAGGGTCAAGGCTCAGGTCATTTAGCTCAAGGTTAGTTGTGATGATGGAACTAGGAAAATTTTTAAGGTTCTAACACACCTCATGATGAACTAGACTATGGTTTTCCTTCATCCTACTTGCATGTTATGTTTTTATGAGTTATTCTCTTGTGAATATATCCCGAAGGAAAATTTGTCTGATACTTGTAATTGTAAAAATCTTCTTGGTTTTTTACTGCAAAATTATTTTTAATATGTAAATTGAATTATATTTTAAGTTTCCATTTGTAGTTATCAACAGATTGGAAAGTCAACATTTATCAACTTATGAGCTCAATAAAGTTTTATTGATTCAAGGTGTTGATTTATACATTATTGTTTATTTGGACTTCAAGAAAAGAAGACAAGGACCATAAGGTGCAAATTAGATGATAGTGATCATAATGTTAAAATTCCAATTACAGAATATGAGCGTGTGCATATTGAAAAAGTGGCCAAGAATAATGAATATTTATTGAGTCTTGGTGTCACAAGCAGGGAAGTTGTAAATCCATTAAGTAGTATATTATTTGTTTAATAGTGTTTAATGAAATTTTATAGGAAGGAGCTTTATGTATATAAGACATAATATGATTTTTTTTTATAGGCAACAAAAAGTGCACAAATAAAATATGGAGTAAAAACCAAAGGAAAGAAAAGATACAGTGTCGAAATCTCGTAGATGCTGACACTTTTGTGATTCAACAAATGTAGTTGGTGAAAACAATAGTTGTGATGATGTACAGTCGGGTATAGCACATGGTGATGTGTAGCCTAATATAGCACATGGTGATGTACAGCCTAACATAGCACATGGTGATGTGCAACATTGTGATGATCTCTTAGAACTAAGTCTAAGAGAGATTATTGAAAAACATCAAGGCAAAGGAATAGTAGGTCTACAGATGTTTTTTTCAACATTATTAAAGGATACATTTGATGATGTGAAATATGCAAATATTGGTACTGATATACCTACTCATGCCACACCTAATGTGGCCAAGGAGCATGAAGTTCCAGTTAATGAAAGTCATGAAGAGAGATTGCTTGCATCTCTTGTACCTCATAGTGCACTCGAACTACATCAGTGATTTTTTTAGTGGCTAATATTTTCCAATTGGCTAATAGTTTAAATTTTGGAATCCAAAATTGGCTAATAGTTCAAGCTACAACATGACTTGAATTGCCACATTTTAATTTAATTTTATTATATTCTTATTTAAATCACCAAATAATTTATTTTATTAAAAAAATTCACTTAAAATTTTTCCATAATATTTGATACATAGTTAGATTAGATTCACCTAAATTTTGTAAATTATAGTAGAAATCTATATTAATTCACCAATAGTATATCATAATTATCAGTTACTTTATGACCATATTTCTAATCTTTCATTTCCACCATTGATTTATAATATAATCTAATGGCCCTTGTTGTTTTCCATGAGGTAAAATGTGCCCATGATTTGTAATTCTCATGGAGCCAACAATTTTGGGTCTCATGAGCATTATAGATTGTGGGTAAATTTTATCTTACAAAGTACAATGAGGGTTATTAGATCAATGATATAAAAGAAATTTTAAGCCCCATGAGAATTGCAGATCATGGGTACATTTTACCTTGTATAATACAATGAGGGCCATTATATTATATTTTATAACAATGGTGGAAAGTAAATATTATAGCCTACCCCTTCAACCCATCAATAATTTCCACCCTCGGCCCCTACATTTCCATGAGAATTATTTTTAGATTAGATAGATTCACCATCATAATTAATACATTTTCCTATTATCTTTCAAGATTCACCAACATTTTCTACAAAATTTTAGTGATGTAAAAAAATTTACCAATAGAAATTAACATTTTTTCCTAAAAATGTGAGATTTTCCAAGATTTTATATCTTTTTTTGAGGGGGTTTCTTAAAGTCATCTCTATGTTGCATATAGAACTTTTGATGGAACTAGTGGATCAGCCAAAAATAGTGGTAGTGGTAATTTAATAGAAGATATCGATGCTTTTGTCAAAATACAAATATTGAGTCAAGATTTCTATAGATCTACAAAGAGGAATGCAAAAGAAATAAAATTAGAAGGAAAGAAGCCATTCTTGCTTGAGGTATCGAGAGAAGGTGAGCCCATTGGGTCAAATGCTACAAAGTGGGCCACCGAGTTGGGTGTAATATGTAGGGCCCATTTGGATATTTGCAAATCAATTTTTGCATAGCAAGATCCACAAGCTGCAAAAAATGTTATACAAAAAATGAAAAATGCTTTCGAGACTACTAGTGGACAAATCTCTAGAAAATATTACAACCAAAGGATGAGAATTTTGATGAATGATTATATATACAATTGCAAAAAAAAAATCATGGGGGGGGAAAGAGAGGTTTGAATCTAGTCTACCTCCCAAAGAGTGGGAGGCATTGAGAGAAAATATGCATTCAAAGGAATAATTGGCAAAGAGTAACATAGGTAAGAAAGCAAGAGATAATGTGAGGGTTGGATATACATTTGGCCAAGGTGGGTTGCACACTAAAATGGAAAAATTTGCAGTAAGTATATGGATTTTTGGTTCAATTTACATTGTGTTATTTATTTTGATTTTTTATTGAATTGACTATATGTTGAAATTGACATTGTATTTTAGGTGGAAAATAGTAATAGAGAAGCATATGCAGAAGACATTGTCAATTATATGGCAGCACTAGATGCTAATAAATCTAAGAGTAGGATGAAGTGGAAATATAGTTCAACAATAGAGATTTCATAGCCATTTTTTTGATGCCCAATAGGAGCCTTTGTAGATCATGTCAACTCAAATGAACTAGGGTACCAAAAGGTAATGAGTTGCATATTCAATCTCAATCAACAAGTTACGTAGTTGGTTGAATATGTTAACCCTATAGTTTCTACAAGGAATGAGCATAAATCCATGGATTCAAATGAGGGAACATGCTCTATTGATCTCATTTATTCTTGTTTGGAATTTCTATATAAAAATACCTCTTAATATGTAGATTATTGAAATTTGAGTGTAGGAGAATCCAACCCAGTTTCTTTATTGTTGGAGTGATCTAGAAAATGTTCTTTTGGACAAATTTATAGCTTGCATTCTTTACTTGACTATTGAATTCTTTGTATATTTTTTTGCACGATGGTTAAAGCACATGCAAAGAAATTTTATCAAAGCAATAGGAGAACAAAAATACCACCTTGTTTTCAATAGAGTTGTCGATATTGACAGTGATGAAGTGGACAAGAATGCACATCATAGTCATCTTAGTTGTCCTGAAGTCAAGGTAATTAATATAACAGTTGTCAGTTATCTATCCTAATGTTTTGTCATTATTTTTTTGGAAAAAAAATTATAGCTTTTGCATTCTTTAATTTATTTTTTCCATGATTATTAAACCACATGATGCAAAGCAATCATATGAAAGAAGGAAAAAAATAAAAAGGCACTGCCAATAAAACTCTCTGCAAAGCTATAAAACTTCATGTCTATAATGATGTTGATAGTGGTTATGATGACGAACTTGATGAGCATGCACATGATATTCATAGTGTTAGTCATGTTGAAATCGAGGTGAGTGATATGAAACCACATGCAAGGAAGTACTATTCAAGTAAGTAATGGATTTTTTATTATGTAAATAAGTGTAATAATTACCTATTTGATAGAAGCTAGTTAGAATAGTAGTGAGGTTTAATTAGCTAGTATACATAGATTATGGAAATAAGGGAGAACATATAACTTACATATGGAAGCTTAGAGCTTAGTTGTAATAGAGTGTTTTATAAAAGCACATACAAAAAATGATTTGTTCCAAGACATATGAAATTACATACATCTATCAAAAACAATATAATGTGTATTTATATCTCAATATAATGTGTACTTTTTTGTTTTTGTAGACATTTATTTCAAAAAACTCAAAGATTCAAATAAAGTTGAGGTGTTGGATGCGTTTGATGGTGTTGTTGTGAGTATTGGGTGGACTCACTCACTATCTATTATACATGGATTCAAATTGAAGGGAATAGGAGATGCAAATGTAAGTGTTTTACAGGTCACAAGTAACATAATCCTTCCTTATCTAGAAAAAAAAAATGGAGTTGTTTGTCTAAAAGAGAAAGAAGGGACCTTCACATGGTGGCCACTAAAATATTTGAAAAAAATGGCAGTGCAAAAGAGAAAAGGAAGGGTTAGCAGTACCAGAGTGTGGAGAGTGAAGTTGCAGATGGAGAATGTACTAAGCTTGAATAAGTTGAACTCAAACAAAACCATAGAATCTAATTTGGGTGTACATTATGTGAGTAGAAAAGACAATTTTCTATCTTACTACACCTATAATGCAAAACCCCTTGATTATGTTTCTCTCCTTTTATTTGTGTTTCACTAATTCAAACTAGTCAATTATAGAAGAGGGGATATGTTTTTGTGTAAGTTGTAGACGTAGAGAATAGGGGTGTAGAAAAATAAGTAAATAAAGAGCAAATAAAGAGGTGTAGAGAAGAGGAAAAGTTAAAGAGAGTGCAACATGCATGTATGTGCAGTGGAAAATAAGTTGCAACATAGAATTGTAATCAAAATTGCAATATCTTGCATAAGAAAAGAAAAAAGGAATTGTAACTCAATTTTCTTAGTCACAGCACTGAGAAACACAATTTGTAACCATACATTTTTTGAAGCAAAGTGGTGCAAGGGCACCCCAACCCTTAATGTTAAATTGGAACTTTTGAGTTTGCAAGGCCTAGCCTTTAATTTGGTCTATATCAAGTTTTAGTTTTATTGGTTATTTTTTCCTAATACGGTCTCATAAGACCACTTGCAATATAATAAAATAGCTTGGAGAGGTCCTTTGGAGAAAGTTGTTTATGAGTTACAAAGCTTGACACTATAAATTCTCAACTTGATATTTGTTATGTAATAGGTTCTTAGTGTTTTAAAAGTTGTTAAAGGGAAGTTGGGGAAGTTAACCATTGGATTCTTGTTAAAAAATGTATTTAAATCCTTGAGAGGCTTGAGATATAGTTGTTGAAGTTGAGGGAATGAATAAAAAACATTGGATTTACTTTGTTCTTTCATAATTTCACTAGTTTTTCTGAGTTTTATGCCTGTGTGCAAGCTATACAGGCTTCTTTTGCATTGACTTATTATGTGAATTTTTAGATAGATGTTTTAACTTGCATTTGGTGATTTTGTAGGGTTTGTTCTATTCTTTTAGGGCCTTAACTCATCAAACTTCACTTATCGGGTTCGTAAACAAGCTTAAGGGTTTGAAGTTGTTTTGATGGCATAACCATCATCCCACCTATTGTCATCAAATGTAACTCAGTGGGATTATGTATTAGAGTATAGGGAATTTTTTCTTGGAATTAGGAGGCATAGAAGATTGAGCCCTTGGCTTGAAGGATGAAAGTAAGAGCAGGGAATGTGTATTTTTCCTTGGAAAATGGTGGGTCAGACCTATGAAATGATAAAGAAACATTATTAAAGGACAAGTGAGTGTTCCTTAAGTATAGGTGAACCTATTTAAAGTTGTTTGAGTAGTTAGTTTGGATAGGAGTTGCAGGGAAGGTGAAGTTTCAATAAGGATGCCCTAAAACCCTAATCACTTAGGCTATAAGGAGGGTTTTTGTATTGGAGGCTTGTTTGTGAATTTGGGGTCATGAAACCTGAAAAAAAATTAGTTTTGGAACTTTATTCAAGACTATTTTTGTGTTAGAAGGTCTAGGGTGGAGATCTAAAGGTAGTCTCTTTGTAAAAATGGCCTAATTAGAGGCTTAAAACTGTGAAAAATCCAATTTTGAGGCATTTGGTCTTAAGAAGGTGTATCTAATTATCTTGTATGTTTTGTAGGACCCAAAAGGGTATCTAAAAAAATTTCTTTTTTGGTGAGTCCTTTGGAAATTTTGGGTGAAAGTTGGCTAAAACCAGGTTTCCACTATTACAAGGTAAACATGGTCAAATGGTGAGTTTTGAAGAGTTCAATGAATCTATGTTGGGGATTGTTCTTAGTTGGTTCATTTTCCATTGTATTAATGTTTAGGGCATTTTTAGGGGTCTTTGTGAATTTATTTTGTTCATTTTCAAGTTTGAGAGGTTGAGACCCTTGAGGGTGAGTTGATACCTATTAGGCTAAATCCATTGTGAAGAGAGTTATTTTTATTAAGGATTGACATTTCCATTGTTGTGAGTCTTCTCCACCTTGGCTCTACATCATAGTGGTATCAGAGACAAATGGAAATCAAGGTGGAGGAGAAAATGAAGAGAAGACAAGACAAAGCAGTTAGGGGTAGAGGTAATGCATCAAGAGGAAGAGGATCTATTCCTAATCCAAAGCCAAACAATGAAAATCAAGAAGATGCCATGAAAGGACAAGAGAAATCTGATTTCAAAGGTGGATGGAGAGGCACAAGGGGAAGATTTGGTTGAGGTAGGAGTTCCAATGTGTTTTCAGGTAGGTGTTACACTTGTAATGAATTTTTCCATCCATCCTACAAGTGTCCTAAGAAGATTGGTACTTCATCAAGTGGAAGTAAACGTGATAAAAGAGTTCAACTTGTGCAAGAGGATGAAGAGGAGAGCACTGGTTCATCAAGACATCCTGCAAACCCTAAAGTTGGAGAAGCCTTGATGTTGCACAAGAAACTTTTTAAGACTTCCAAAGAAGTAGAACCATTGCATAGGAAGAGGCTTTTCAAAACCACTTGCAAGAGCAAGGGAAAGGTATGTAAAATTGTGGTTAATTCTAGCTCAACTTAAAAATATGGTTTCATGTGAAATGGTGAACAAGTTAAAATTGCAAAGGATTCCTCATGAATTTCCTTACAAGGTATCTTGGCTAGGTGATGGTCAATCTTTATTGGTGAATGAGAAGTCTACTGTAGATTTTCAGATTAGGGAATATAAAGACAGTGTTGTTTGTGACATTCTTCCAATGGAATTTTGCCACATACTCCTAGGAAGGCCTTGGCAGTATGATAGGTGTCCCATGTATGATGGAAGAGAAAATGAATATACTATAATGAAGGATGGACATAATTTTTTCCTAACCCCTTAGGTAGAAGATGTGAAAGGTAAAGCTAAAGTGATCATGTGTAGGAGTAAGGAACCTCTGAGTGTTGTGAAAGAAAACAAAAGGGTAGATCCTAATGTTGTTTTAAGGACTAACAATGTAGGAACAATATATATGAAGGAAAAAATAGGGGTAAAATGTGATTTGATAGGGAGTACACAAGAAGATGTGTGGATTGGGACCAATGTATGTCCTTTGGTAAGCCATAAAGGAGAAGGTACAATTGCAAAGGTTATCAAATCAGGGGTACAAAAGTCTAACAGAAGCAAAGGACTGGTGACAGAGGTACAAGGACAGTGTGGACAAAGTACACAATAGAGAAAACATAAAAAAGGAGATGAGTCTAAGTCAAGGGAAATTTATGGTAATGGTAATTCTGACCATTGTTTATGTGTAGGTACAGGTGATAGGAGACAAGTAGATGTTGAACCAAGAATGAAGGAAGAGAAAACCTTAGGTCTAAATATGCAAACACAATCATATGCAAGTGCAAGAACACATCCATGTGCAAGATAGTTTGGGGTGCAAGGACTAAAATAGTGGGAGATTATTGATCTAAGAAGCATGTATGGTGGATGGTGGGGTTGGTATCAACCTCTACTCATGGGACATGAGTTTCTCTTAGGGGGTTGTATGGTGCAGGGGCACCCCAACCCTTAATGTTAAATTCAAAATTTTGAGTTTGCAATACCTAGCCTTTAATTTGGTCTATATCAAGTTTTGGTTTTCTTGGTTATTTTTTCCTAATAAGGTCTCATAATACTACTTGCAATGTAATAAAATAACTTGGAGAGTTCCTTTGGAGAAATTTCTTTATGAGTTAAAAGGTTTGACATTATAAGTTGTCAACTTGATATTTGTTATGTAATAGGTTCTTAGTGTTTTAAAAGTTTTTAAAGGGTAGTTGGGGAAGTTAACCATTGGATCCTTGTTAAAAAATTTATTTAAAGCCTTGAGTGGCTCAAGATATAGTTGTTGAAGTTGAGGGAATGAATAAAAAACATTGGATTTACTCTATTTTTTCAGAATTTCACTAGTTTTTCTAAGTTGCCTTCCTGTGTGTAGGCCATACAAGATTCTTTTGCATTGAATTATTATGTGCATTAGTAGATAGATGTTTTAACTTGCATTTTTTTCTTTGGCATGGTTTTTTCTATTCTTTTAGGGCCTTAACTCATCAAACTTCTCTCACCGGGTTCCTAAACAAGCTTAAGGGTTTGAAGTTGTTTTGATGGCATAACCATCATCCCACCTAATTTCATCAAATGTAACTAAACAAGATGATGTATTAGGGTGTAGGGAATGTTTTCTTGGAAGTAGGAGGCATATAAGATTGAGCCCTTGGCTTGAAGGATGAAAGTAAGAGAAAGGAATATGTATTTTTCCTTGGAAAATGGTAGATCAAACCTATGAAATGATAAAGGAATGTTGTTAAAGGCCAAGTGAGTGTTCCTTAAGCATGGTTGGACCTATTGAAAGGTTTCTAAGTAGTTATCTTGGATAGGAGTGGTTGGGATGGTGAAGTTTCAATAAGGATACCCTAAAACCCTAGTTACTTAGGCTATAAGGAGGGTTTTTGTATTGGTGGCTTGTTTGTGCATTTGGGGTCATGAAACCTAGAAAAAAATTAGTTTTGGAACTTGAGTCAAGACTATTTTTTGGTTATAAGTTATTGGGTGGAGATCTAAAGGTAGTATCTTTGTAAAAATGGCCTAATTAAAGGCTTAAAACTATGAAAAATCCAATTTTGAGGAATTTGGTCTTAAGAAGATTTATCTAATTTTCTTGTATGTTTTGTAGGACCCAAAAGGGTATCTAAAACCATTGTTTTTTTGGTGATTCCTTTGGAAAGTTTGGGTGAAAGTTGGATAAAACCGGGTTTCCACTACTACAAGGTAAACATGGTCAAATGGTGAGTTTTGAAGAGTTCAATGAATCTGTCTTGGGGATTGTTCTCAGTTGATTCATTTGCCATTGTATGAATGTTTAGGGCATTTGTAGGAGTTTTTGTGAAGTTTTTTTGTTCATTTGTAAGTTTGAGAGGTTGAGACCCTTGAGGGTGAGTTGATGCCTATTAAGCTAAATCCATTGTGAAGAGAGTTCTTTTGATTGAGGATTGACATTTCCATTGTTGTGAGTCTTCTCCACCTTGGATCTATATCACAAAGACACATTTATGTCTTGTATCTACTATAAGAACACATTGAATTAATAAAATTTTAGTATTTTTCCTTCTTAATAGTCGTCTCATTATGTGCAAATGAATGATTGATTATGTCTTTCTATGTTTTTATATGTTTAAACCTCAATTAAAGCATTGTCTCATTTCCAACACTTATAGGCAGAAATCAATGAACAAAAAATAATTAAATATACTACCAACTGATAGAAATAAGTGAATAAATATGACTAAATATAATGATTATTCAATTAATAAATAATGTATCAATATACCTACTAGATGACATAAATAAGTGAACAAATTTTTTTAATAAACTACCAAATTGATCAAAATGATGATTAAGATTAATGACTAAATACACTACCAATAGATGGAAATTAGTGAATAAAAATGACTAAACCAATTAACATCAATCAATGACTAAATATACCAATGAATAAAAAATGACTAAATAAGTGGCCAGTTTAAAACAATCACTGACTAAATTAACAACTAAACACACTACCAAATCAATCAAATTAACAACCACATCAATGACCAAAATGATCAATCAAACAAATAAATCAATGACCAAGTCAATCAACCAGATGACTAAATCAACAACCAAATCGATCAATTGGATGACTAAAAGTAATGACCAAATCGATCAACTGTACGTCTAAAAATGGTTTAGTCATCAATTTGGTCATGTTATAAATGACTGCCAACAAACACTTATTGGTTATGCGATCATGTTCATTCATTTATAAGTAGTTTTTAGTAGTTTTTTCAGTCTTATATTATTGTTTATGTACTAGTGCCTTGAATGAGAGTGTGAAGATTGTCGTTCTATCTCCCAAGCATTAAAGCAAAAAAATTCAACCTTTCAACTCTCAAATTCTAGGGAGCCATTAAATTGGTCGAAATATCTCCCCAAAGATTATTCTTCGACATATCCAACCACTCCATCTTCATTAAATTTCCCATGAAAGTTGGGATTTTTCCTTCAAGACTACAATTATATAGCCTTAAGTACTATAGTTGCATTAAATTTCCAAGCTCTCTAGGCACCACACTAGGATGCAGAGGATAACTACTAATCGTTAAGTTCTTGAGAGGCTCCAAATTATCAAAAAAAATTGGGAATGCCCCCACTCAAATAATTTTCATGGAAGAAGAGAGCCTTAAGCTTTTGCAACTTTTTGAAGGCTGGAGAAATAAATCCATTGAAACTATTCCTTGCAAAGTTCAATTCTATCAATTCCCTCAATTTAGAGATATGACTGGGTAGCATTCCAATAAACCAATTTCTTGAAAAATAAAGTTTTTACAAATGCTTGAAATGAAAAAGGCTACATTTGAAGCGACTGCTGAAAGCATTGGATTGGAGAGTGAGGGCAATAAGATTCAAAATGTTGCATATAGAAGAAGTAAAGTTGCCAACAATAGAGGCACTCATGAGATTAATAGTAGTAACAGAGTTGAATGTGTCACAAGAGATTCCTTACCAAGCACGTGGATTTTGGTGAGACTAATTCTAGATGCTCAATTTTTTACGTGGGTCACTCCAATCTGCCCTTTTGATTTTAAGAAAAATTATCTTGTCTTGCAAGAGGGAAGTGCAGTGGAGAAGAAAAAGAAAAAAGTTGAGAATGCATAAAAAGAAAGTGAGAGCATGATTCCTGCTATATGCTTTGCAAACTAAAACTAAAATTAAAAACCCTTTCTTTGCAAACATCTCAGTGAAGCTCTTCTAGATCTAAACACTTGTTGATAATTATCTTTCTTTATTTTTCATGTCACCATCCAAATTTTGGTAAGAAATAAGTGAACCAACTTCCTAGTGTGTACTTTTAGATACGAGGTTTTTAGTTTTAGGGATACGACCATGGGAAAATATGAGTAGTGTGCCAGTAGGAAGTGAGAATGTGAATGATGCATTAAGATAGTCAGGGTGAAAAAAAGATTACTATATCAAAGAATTTAATCCCAAGGGGGACCATGAAGAAAAGGCCTATATAGGAGTGAATATTAAATGGAGAGAAAAGATGTTGATAGCTCAGCTTCGTACTAGCTCACATTGCCTTAGATGTGAAACAAGCAGATGGATGGTTCCTAAAGAAGAGTGGGAAAAAAATATATTAATTTTGTGACATGGGATTTCTAGAGATAGAATGACACTTTGTTATGGAGTGCTCAACATATAGAGATATTCAGGTCAGTTATGAGGACACCTTACAAGTTGATAATTTAAATAATGGAATAAACTTTTTTAATAACATAACAAACATTTTCAAAAATATTCATGGAGGCATCTTTCTATGCATACCATCATACAAATAATAAAAATAATACTAACAAAGGGCTCATGGGAGAATGTAAGCACTGGCAGCATTTGACAGGATGCTAAGGCTAATAATGTAGGTAGGTAGGGGAGCTTTGAAGATAAATGCAACCGTTTCAATTTTTTCTTTTTTCTTATTTTAAATGTGAACACAATCATTTTAAATGGGAACACAGTCATTAATCAAATGTCTTTGAAAATGAATGTACTGGCTTTGAAAATAAATGTAGTGATTTCAATTTTTTTCGTTTTCTATTTATTTTAAAATTTAAACTTTTTTTGAGACCAAAAAATTTGTCGCTTAATATTTGTTTTGAAATTTTTTACTACTTATTATATATTTGAAACAATTAAGATAAAAATTATTTTTTAAGTTAATTTAAAGTAAACATAAAATAATTTTAAAATAATTTTGAATTAAAATAAAATAATTGTAAAATAAATAAATTAATTAAATAACTAATCATTTTTTTATCAATTCAAAGCCTATCATGTGGTAGTAGTTCTATATATTAACTAGAAAAAAAATAAAAAAAAATTATAGTAATAAAATTGGAGCATTTCTCAACTTTCAGACCCCTTTTCTTGGTCCATAACTATAAAATTGGAGCTAATTGAAAAAACATATGCCCAAAAATCTAGCATTCAACTAAACATTGCATTGACCAACTCCCAACCCACCTACAAAAACCTATTTAGTTACTAACCTCCTATAGACCAAACAACCATTAAATAAGACCCCCAACAAAATACAAAGATAGATCCTAGTAAACATAGTCCCTAGCCAATCTTAAAACCTCTTCATACAAGAATTAACATTTCTTAGAAGTTAACTTGGATGATATAACTAGAGGAAAAAGAGGGATGGGAGCAATGTTGGGTGGTGCCAGTGAAGGTAAGGATTTTTCAAATTTGGTCAAAGCGGGAACCCCTGCTCTAGGGACTGGTGTTCATGGTGGTGGTTAGACTAACATTGGGAAGTTGGTTGATGGTGGTTCTTTGGATGGGACTCATAGTGGGTCCTTGCTATTGGGAGTTTCACATGTCATTTCTTCCTTTAGTGTTTTGGGTCAGGGTGGTACTTCTTGTGTCAAGGTGGGGTCTAAGGCTGTGGCTCCCGAGGCAACTGTCATATCTTAAGCTATCATTTCTGAAGTTGCTAAGGTTGATTTGTCCTTAGTGGATGGAAGGGTGTGATCAAATTTATTTGGTTCTAGGCTTAAGGAGAAAAGTTCTTCGCCTCTTGTGTAGTTCTTTTCAAACCCATCTGAGGGTGAGTATTTGGTTTTGAAGCCTGATTGCATTATTGATAAGGGTATCCTCTCCATTGAGCAAGTGTTGGTTGGAAAGTTTCTAGGACCAAGTCCTAATATTGAAATGGTTAGGATGCTAGAAAAAAATCAATGGTTTTTGGAAGGGCAGGTTGAGATAGTGGCTCTTGCAAAGGGTTTCTTTTTCTTTCCTTTCACTTGTGGTGAGGATTTGTTGAAGGTTTTGGTGGGTGAGTCGTGGCTTATTGGAAAGTATACTTTAGTGTTGAAGAAATGTGAAGCTAGCTTCTCTCCTAGCTCTTGTTCCTTTGAATCTTCCCTAGTGTGGGTCCATTTGCCTAGTCTCCCTCTTGAATTTTGGGATGAGTAGGTCTTTAAGGGTATAGTGTCTACTTTTGGGTGTTTTATTTCATTTGAAAATCTTACTACTTCAAGGTGTAGGTTGGTTTATGCCCAGTTTTGTGTGATTTTGGACCAGTCCATAGATCTTTTGTCAATGATTAAGATTAACTCCAAGCTAGGTGTATGGGATCAGGAGGTTGAGTTTAAATCTATCCCTTTTTCCTACTTCCACTACAAAAAGGTTTGGCATTGGGCGAAAAAGTGTTCGTTGAAGCCTATGGTTCCTCCTAAAAAGAACTCGGTCCCTCTTAAGGAATCAAAAGTCTAGAAGGAGGTTGGACAACATACTAATGGTATTGTTAAGGGTGTTGTTGAGCCTGATGAGGGTGAGCTTGTTAAGGGAGTGGTTTCTTAGTTTCCTCCTCCTGGTTTTCATGGTTCTTTTGGTCTAGTAGAGGAAGCTCCTTTGGAGGAAGTTGGGGTGAAGGACTCATGTGTAGCTGAAAGGATGTTAGATCTAGTGGAGGTAGGTGGTGCTAACTCATTGGCTCTGGTCATTGTGGAGCTAGAGAAGGTGACATGTAATGCCCGATCATAATAACCCTAAGAATGTTGCAATAGAGTATAAAAGTGAAATAATTTTTTTTTAAGTAATAATATTAAGTTAATTAGTTGCATACATTCATTAAGTTACGCGACGTTACACTACTTGAGTTTCCATAGACGACTTTAGTATTTTGCATTGCTTATAATTAATTAACATAAACATTAAAGATAAACATTGCATAACATTTGAAATACCATTCAAGATAACATAAAGTACAAATACGTTTCCTTACATTGCATTTGATAAAATAATACAATACTCATCCATCTGATGAGGTAGTTCAATAATAATTACATTTCACAATGTTCACCTCATAACAATTGAGGGATGCTTTACAATACAAGTTTTACAATAATGCAATAAAGAAAATACATCTGTTTCCAAGTACGAGCTCTCCATCCATGAAGCTCTCGTTGCCATGATCATAAATTGGGGACCCAACGAGTAAGGTGCGCGTTCCACCCAACCATGTGGTACCCGTAGGTCCACCCCCCGTGCTAGGAGATAGTAATATGGTTACCTAGACATAATCTACTAACCCTAGACACAAGTACACAACTAACTTGATGGTTACATTGCTTCAGTTTTAGACAATTGAATGTACTACATACACAAGGTTAAGCTGTTATTTTAGGTGGAGTGTCATCACAATGTTGCAAAGGTTACCCTGGTGTTTCTTCCTAGGTTCTGGCCCCCTACTTGGGTTACCCTGGTAACCTCTTACGAAACCCGGCCCCATTGCAAGCTATTGCGGAATCGAATGTCTTTTGAAGAAACAAGACATCGATTTGCCATTCCAGGCCTTCTCATCTTATACTCAAGACTGTACTAGCTCTTGAGTCATTAAGTGAGGCGTAAACATCTTGTTAAAGATTTTAATTCTAACTACTGTGTTGTTTAGTTATCACTGACTTACTAACTCTTTGTAAGTTACCCTGACACCACTTTGTGTGTCGGCCCTCACACAGAGCCACTCCCCTAAACATAACATAGGAATTCTAAGTTTTCTTGATTAAGGTTTACAAGGTGTACAAGATTACAACAAGAAATTTTACACTATTCATAACGAACATCAATGACTATGTTCATAAAATCAGGTGTCTAATCACCACACAAATACCAAATACACAACCTTAGCTAACTCAAGAATTTTAACTTTAACAATCACAATCCCCACTTTTACAATTGGTCTGGAAGATTTGAACAATTATGACATTCCCAACATACCCAATAAAAGAGCAAATTTCTAATTAAGGAAAATCAGGAAAAATATCATCTACTATTCAGATTTACTAAATCCAGTCATTCAAACATAATAGGCATGAAAACCAACCAACTTGATTAAATTTCATAATTAAATAATCTAAATTATAACTTTCACAATTTCATATATATAGAAATAATCTTCAATTTATCAATGCAAATATTCTATTTAAATAAAATCAAATCTTAAACTATACTAATATTACTTTCCAAAAGTTAAAATAATCATTTAAATTATTATTTTTTAAAATAATTATTTATGTATTATTTAGATTTAACTATAACAAATTTTCATTTATTATAATATCATTTATTTATAAATATAAATCTATATATATAATATATTATAATATTATAAATTATATATAATATATTATTAACATATTATATATAAAATATATATTATAAAATATATCATATAAAATAGAAATAAAAAAAGAATTAAACAAAATTCATTTAACCCTATGGCAGGGCCGGCTGCCCTACACACAGCCGAACCCTTCCATGGGCGCGGCTGTGTGGGCAGCGCCGGCGCTGCCTATGAAGGTAGCGTAGGGTGTTGCCCTCATCGCCGCTCCCATGGGGGTCGGCTGTGAGGGTTAAGCCCTCTGCGCAGCCGAACAATTATTATTTTTTAAAACATTTAAAATTTAAACAAAAATCCCTGGCGATTTTAATAATCGCAAACGACGTTTCATTTTAAATTCGCTCAATGCAAATTTCGTACATCAACTTTAAATAAATATTATCATTGATATATATATATATTCATTTGTATATGTATATGTATATATATTTCAATACATATACATATATAAATATATATATATATTATTATCTAAAATAATAAAATTGTTGCATCTGTACAATTATTTTCTACAAATTTTTCAACAGGAAATTGAAAGAAAAATTTCCATTCTGAACAATTGATACCCAAAAATTATAAAGACAATAACTGAGGTTTTTATAAAAAAAAATCTCCAAATTGTTCTCCAATTTTAACAGATATATTTCAACATATAACCTCCTATGATTTTGTCAATTTCCTTTGTAGGTTTTCTACTGATAAATAAATCTTCATTTTGCTCTTTGATTTCCGTATAAATTCCTTGTTTTCACAATTTTCACAAAGAAAGGAAATTCAAATTCATAAAATTACTTACTAAATTTCCTGAGAAGAAATACAGATTTCATAAACAAACATTACACAGGCAATCTTTTTCTTAAAAGAAATCAATTAAATTACAAAGAAGAATACCTGTTTCTCCCGTAACTTGAAAGCTGCTTGTAGAAGAAAACCTCTTGCCTGTAGCGTTTAATCGACCAAAAATTCTTGAAAGAAAACCCCAAATCCATAGGAAAGCTATAACCAACACCAAGAATTTCCCACCAAAGGGATCTTCCACAAGTATACAATTAAAGCAGAGGAAATAACAAATTCTTTTAAAAATAAATTTTACCCAGCAATTTATTTTTTTTCATTTCCTGTGAAGAAAACTGATAACCCCATTGTATTTCCCAGATCCCAAATATCCTCCGAGAAATTTCTCAACAAACACAATAAATGCAACTTGCACACATGTCGAGAAGTACAAAATATCTTCTCAACAACTTCTCGGCAATCTTGCCTTTCAAGATTTGCATGATTTTATTAATTAATTTAATTTATTTTAAAATTTACAATTTTCAAATGCAAAATTTATTTATTAATTAAAATTGCCATTTCCACAAAAATATTAATTTAAATAAATCTATTCATACACAATTTAAAACAATTTAATTTAATTTATTTATTTATTTTAATTAAATAGGAAATTTAATCCTTATGATCGAATCATTTAACCAAAACAAACTAATTAATTAATTAAATAAAGCAAAATCTTATTTTCCAACAATTAAAATTAATTGCAATAACAATATATTAAAAGGAATATTAAACTATCATTAAGAATTGACATTTTTTCCTTTCAAGCAATTAAACCAAGCAGAAAAATACAAGACAATCCTATGACTAAGACTAAGCAGGCGATGTATTATGACGGTTATAGACTAGGCTAGGATGGACCAAACTACTACCTCCCAATCAACATATCCATTTAGTCTTGACAACGGAGCTTGAGTAGCAGTGGAGTTGGTGTCATGTACACCGCAATCACAACCAAATAACATGCATATATATAAATATATATATATATATATATATATATAGACCATTGAATAGGCACACCGTGCGGAGAAAATCACAGACATCACAGGGCACTCGCAAGCGAGTCATGCGATTCCGTTTTCCACACCAATACACGTCACATCAGACTAACGAATTAAATAACAGTTAGTCCATCATAAACATATACATAGCAATAATCAACTAAAAGTAAATCATCTACACTATCTCAAAGCATATCGGAAATCAAATATCACCATACAATGTATCATCATGTCACAGAATAAATCCACTGTCGCTCAAAACCAGCGATCAAAATATCCAAACAAAGTACCATAGTCTAACAATGTGAAAACATAACAACAAAATACATAAGCATAAATGGAGGTGCCACATGACCCCCGCTAAATATGGTTTATGAGGATCTTTTGCTTTCTTCTAAGGTGAAAGTGTATGTGTCTCCTTTAGTGGTGACTGAGGAGAAGAGTGAGGTTTCACCCTTAGTTGAACCTTTGGTGGATTCAATTGCTTAAAAGTTGGTGCTCACCTCTTCTATCATGGATTGTCCTAACTATGCTTCTTAGGAGAAGGATCCCTGGATTACTATTCTTTTGGCCTCTAAGTCTCAGAGTAAGAATACTATTACTACTGGGTTGGGGATGGCTACTCAAAATCGCTTGAAGCTAGATTTTGATTTGGAACCTAGGGGTAGAGGAAGGCCTTCTTTGTAGAAAGTAAGGGAGAGGGTAAGCAAGTGTGATATTGCTGATGGATCACAGATTACTCTACTTGAGATGGGCCTGAATGGTCCCTCATAGAATCTTTTATGAAGATCCTTTCATGAAATATTAGAGGATTAAATAATTCTCATAAATAGGATCTTCTTGCAAATATTGTAAGAGATCATCAGCCTGATATTATTTTGATTCAAGAAACTAAGATGAGTACTGCGAAGGTTGTTAGGATTAAAAACAATTTTTTTAAAGATTGTGGTTGTCAAGTTGTTGACTCTGATGGTGCTTCTAGTGGGGTGGAAACATTTTGGAATCCTAAGGTGGTGGCTAGGACTAAGTTGTATGGTTTTGAAAATCATGTTGCTACCTCATTTTTGTGTTTTAGGGAAAAGTTCTCCTAGGTCTTGTCTAATATTTATGCTCCTTATACATAGAGCTCTCATAAGTTCTTTCGGGATAGGTTGAACATTTTTAAGACTCATCTTTCTTTTCAAAACTAGCAAGTGATGGAGGATTTTAATACCCCATTGAATGATGTTGATAAATGTGGGGGATCTCAGATTGTTGATGATAGTTGGCTTGACTTAATGAATTTTATTAATGATAATGTTCTGCTAGACCTGGATTTTGGGGGTGCTTCCTACACTTGGTCTAATAGGCATACTAGGGAAGCTCTAATACAAGTTAAATTGGATTAGGAACTCATCTCTTCAGATTGGCTGCACTTTTATGCTTGCTCCTTGTCTACTCTTACTAGGGTGGGTTTGGATCACTTTCCTATTCCCTTGAAAGCTGAACCTTTTGGTCATAGAAAGGATTTCCACTTTAGATTTGAGAATATGTGGATTGGTCATCCTGATTTGTGTCTTAAGATTTCTCAGTGGTGGAATATTAATGTTAATGGATCGACCATGTTTGAAGTTGCTAAGAAATTTGGTTTTGTTAAGCATAATTTGATTCAATGGAATACAAAATCTTTTGGAAACATCTTTGAGAAAATTTGGTTGTGAAGTGTAAGTTGGATACTGTGCCTGGGAGAAAATGTAGGTTTCTAGGTTTGATGTTGTGTTGCTTCAAGAGGAGAATGTCCTCTTGTCCAGTTTGCATAATATTGTGGATAGAGGGGAGGAGTTTTGGAAGTAGAGGTCGAGAGCTATTTGGCTTTGAAGTGGTGATAAAAATACTTAATTCTTCCATCTCACAAACCTTAAACATAGATCATCAAATAAAATCTCTAAAGTGGTGGTGGATAATTCCTCTTTTTACGAAGATGATGATATTAGATCTATGGCTCGGTATTTCTTTGAGAAACTTCTGTCCAAGGAAGGACCATTGGATTTGTCTCCAACAAGGTTTTCTTAATGTTATTCCTAGTTTGGTGTTGAAGGAGGAGAATGGTTTCTTAACTGATATTCCCTTGGATGAAGAAATCAGAAAGGTTGTGTTTTCTTTTGAGGGAAACAAATATTTGGGACTGGATGGTTTCTCTTTGTTATTTTTTCACTGTTATTGGGAGATTATTTGAAAGGATGCTATCAATACCACCAAGGAATTTTTTGGTAGTAGACAACTTCTTAAGGAGTTGAATTCAACTTTTATTGTGTTAATTCCTAAGAAGCCTGGGGCTAAGAGGTTTGGTGATTTCAGGCCTATTAGTCTTTGCAATTCTATTTATAAGATTTTCTCTAAGGTGCCTTCTGCAAGGTTGCAAAGGGTGTTATCCAAGATTATCTCTCCTTAATAGAATGGTTTTGTGCAAGGCGACAAATTCTGGGTTCCATTATCATGGTGCATGAGAGTATTCATTCTTTAAAAGATAATAAGGAGCCTAGTCTTATTCTGAAGTTAGATTTAGTCAAAGTCTATGATTAGGTGAACTAGAAATTCCTATGTAGTATCCTCAAGGCATTTGGGTTCTCAAACAGGGTGTTGCAACTAGTGTGGCAGTTAATCTCTTCTCCTTCTTTTATGGAGCTCATTAATGGTTCTATGTTAGCTTTTATTAAAATCTCTCATGGCCTATGTCAAGGGGATCCTATCTCCCCATTTTTGTTTATCATAATGGTGGAATCTTTGGGTTAGTATATTCTCTAGGCAGTGTCTAATGGGCCCTTCAAAGGTCCTTACCCCTCCTCACACCAGCTTTGTTGCTCTCATCAATAGTTTGTTTATGACACCATTATTCTTGCGAAGGCTTATGTAGTAGTGGCTAAGTCAATCCACCTTATTCTTAAAAATTATGAGGCTATGTCAAGATAGAAGGTTAGTTTTCCTAAAAGCACTACTTTTTTTCTTCATACTCCTTAGCTTCGTCAATTGAGGATTACTGGTATTCTTCAATATGGTATTAGAGAGCTCCCTTCTACTTATTTGGGGCTTCCTTTATGCTCTAATGGTGTGCCTAACTCCATTTGGAATAGTATCATTGATAATTTTAGCTCAAAACTTGTTAGTTGGAAGGGTACCTTGCTAAGTCAAGTTGGTAAAATTTAGTTAATTAAGTCCACTCTCTAGAAT
>VDFB02000007.1:92877787-93057407 GCA_007258455.2 Sequoia sempervirens | reverse complement strand
ATGAGGTCTTGAGTTAATCTTCATTCAGTGCCCTCATGTTCTATCTCATTTTTTTGTTTCTTTCCTTTAGGTTGACTGCTTTCACCATATTTTCTACTTTTCAATTTTCCTGAGCTAGGGGACTCCATTCCTCAAAAGTTGTAGAAGTTAAAATTAGAGGAACTAAGACACAAGAACTCACTGTATTTTTCTCGAAGCTTTTCGACTAAAAAAATACCCTAGTTCTTCGTTCGCCTTCCTGATTTTTCCGCTATCATTTCCACACTAAGGTTTCCAATTGAATCCTCCTTATTGTGCTTCGTCGTGCCATTAATGTGTTAGCTGAAATAGGAGTGTAGTAAGTCCTTTTTCAAAACTCACACTGTCACATCATTAGTATTGTTAGTGAGACATTTTCAAATCTTGGGCGATAGCTTTTTAGCAACGTTCATTAAACCATTTGTTAAAACATCCTCAGTCTCCCTGACACCTCGAAGTATCACTGACTATTGCAAACTATATATTGCTCTAATGTCGCACAGTCTTATCAACATTCAAAGTCTCACTGATAGCTATGGTCTAAGTTTTATGTATATTGCTGTGACATTTTGAGTTGGGGATATGTTCTAGAGATTGTTTTGTGTCTCACCGCGATGTATCTTTTAGTCTATTTTCTAGTCACTGAGACATAATTATTTTCTCATCGATGAACAACACTCTGCATGACTCTTGTATCTTTCTCCGATGAAATTTTTGTTGCCAATAATCAATTCATACTACTGAGTCCTTTAGCCACATAATCCTATTGGAATGACATATGGCTTAGTAGGACTCCCTAACTTCACCCCGATAGTCATTTATAGAATCCCCTTATGCTTTGTCAGCAAGACCTGATGCATGCGATAAGACTTCATTTCGATGACTTTTAGTCTAGCCGATATGTCTCTTTGTGCACTAGTTTGCAAGACATATATGAGTTTGTTATGACTTATTCCGACGATGACTTTGTTTCCAATATGACTTTTCTGTCACCGAGACAATGAATTGCGTCCTTCTAATATGTGTCTATAGATGAAATATTTGGTATGACACTCCTGAACTCTTGCCGATAGACTATAAAAGATACACATTAGTAAAGATGCTTTATGGATCGGGGGGACCCTCACCATCTCTTTCCAATATGAATTATATAGTGAAATATTCAGGACTAGATGGATTCTATGGGACCACATGACAAAGTATGGGAAAAAAATATTTTGAAGATAGGATTTTGTGCTTATGGGAGGAACTAAATTGGAAACGCATGGGCATAAAAGACTTGTTAAATTTTCAAAATTTTACAGTTATAACAATGGCTATGTCTGGGGATGAATGATTGTGAGATCATTGCAAGGATCCATATTTTTGGGTGAGCAGAAAAAACTCAAGGTGATGGATCGGTGAGCAAGATGGAATGAATGGAAATGAGTATGACCCTATGCTACTAAAAATGGAAAGACTTATTTAAAAGAAGGAAGATCAAGATTGTCCATGTACTGGAAATTATTGTTCCTTTTATTTCCTAGACTACTATGCATGGAAGAGAAAATTTTGAGAGGATTGTTAAGAGTTGTCCATGCACTGGCAACCCTTAATCCTCTGTATTGCTCAAGAGAAAAAATGCTTCAAACATTTCCCATCCACAGGAAACTCATGTTCCTCACAAGCCATGTTTTGCAGATAATATAAATCTTCACCTTTCTTACCAACAACCACAAAAGGTCCCAGCCACAAGGCTTCAAATTTTCTATGCTTTCCCTTCTCCTCACACCTTGCATTCCACATCAGTACCAGATCATTCTCCTCAAATTTTCTATCTTTTTCTTTTTTATCAAATAAATACTTCATTTGTGCCTACAACTTCATGTTCTGATTTTTGGCTACTCTCCTTATCTCATCAAGTTTAGCCAGCTACTCCATTCTCTCCTCTATAGGTTCTGGAATATCTATATCTTGTTGAAGGATAAACTTGTAAACTGGTAACAAATTTTGTAAAGGCATCCTCGCTTGTGTTCCATATACTAATTCAAATGGGGATTTTCTAATTTCCTTCTTTATAGTGATCCTATCAGCGCACACATCCATTTTCAATTTTGAATCCCAAGCCTTCTTATTTTGACCTAGCATTCTCCTTATGATTTTAAGAAGACTTTTGTTGTTGCACTCTACTTGACCATTGGCTTATGAATGGTAGGGAGCTACATAAGAAATAGTAATGCCATATGTGCTGCAAAAATCTTTGAACTCTTCAAATCTAAAACACATCTTGTTATCTATGATTAATCTTAGTGGTGTACCAAATCTGGTAATGATGTTCTCCATTAAAAAATTAGTCTTAACCTTACTTGTAGTTTTCCTTGTTGGGACTACTTCTACCCATTTTGTGAAATAATTAGTAGCTACCAGTATCCACTTATGTCCTCGACTCGATTTCTCTTATATATCCCCAATGAAATAAATCCCCCACTGATGAAAAGGGGCTTCGGCCTAGAAAGGTCTAAGTGGTAAAGCTCCCTAATACTTCATTTTCCCAGAGAGTTTTTGGCAGGATTCACATCTTCTTACATATGAAAAAGAGTCATTAAAAACTTTTGGCCAATAATAACTTGCTTTGAGAATTTTATGTGCAGTTGTCTTCATAGAGTAATGGCCTCCACATGCCCCTTCATGCATTTCTCTTAAGACATGCTTAGCTTGTGAATCATCCAGACATAACAACAATACTCCATCCATGTTCTTCCATAACAAATCACCTTCCATGAACACATACTTAGATGCTTGCAGCTTTAAAGTTCTTTTCTGACTATCACTTAATCCTTTTGGACACTTCATGTATTTAAGGTAATGCATGATGTTTGTATACCAAGGAGTATGCTCAATGCTTGCAATTGCATTCTCTTCTTCTTCTATCTTACAAATTTTATTTGCTTCAATATTTTCTTCTACCATTAGCCTTGCCAAACCCTGAGCTCTCACTAGTTTAGTGATTGTATTTCCATATCAAACTCCTAGATTTTATTAATCCACCTTGCATCTCTTTCCTGTTACCTCAGACTATGTCAAGATATCTTTAACAACTGCATGAGGGACATAAGCAATCACCTTAGCTCCAACAAGATATGGACTAAAAGCCTTTATAGCTCTTACTAATGCAAATTCTTGTTTTTCCATTATGTCATACTTCAATTATGACCCCTACAATGACATGCTGAAAAAGACACAGGTTGTTCCTGACCTTCCTCATTTTTCTGTAGCATAACAACAACTATAGTATGCAACGAAGCAAATGAAAATATTTGAAAGGGTTTTGAAAAATCTGAAGACTTAAGGATAGGGGCTTCCTTGATGGTCTTTTGATTGATATAAAAGCATCTAATGCTTCTGCAGTCTAATCTATTTTTTGTCCTTTCTTTAACATTTTTGATATGGGCTTAATGATTTCAACAAAATTAGAAACAAATCTCCTAAAAAAATTGATCTGCCCAAAAAATGACTGGATGGCCTTGATAGTCTTAGGGATAGGAATTTTATCTATGGCCTCAACCCTCTCAGGATCTATTCTAATTCCATCCTTTGATACAATATGTCCTAAATTTTTTCCTTTTGTGACTGCAAAATGGCACTTTTTAGGGTTCAGGCTAATACCATATTCTAAGGCTTTAATAAATATTTTTTCTAGATGTTCTACATGATCTTCAACCTTTTTTGAATAAGCAGTAAGGTCATCTTGATACACCACCATTCTAGCATTAATCAAGTCTGCAAATGCTACATCCATAGCTCTTTGGAAGGTTGCTCCTACGTTTGTGAGACCAAATGACATTCTCACATAAACATATGTCCCCCAAGGGGTTGTAAAAGTTGTCTTATACTATTCAGATTCTTTAACTTTGACCTGGTTATAACTTGAAAACCCATCCATCATAGATAACAGCTCACACCTTGTCACCTTATGTATTATAGCTTCCATATTAGGTAAAGGGTAATTATCCTTAAGGGATGCCATATTTAGATTTCTAAAATCCACACATAACCTGATATCTCCATTTTTTTTCCTCACAAGAACCAGGTTTGAGACCCATGTTGAGTGTGTTAGCTCTCAAAAACGTAGGAAGAATGCCTCAAGATGTTGCCAGTCTCTTAATACGTTTTAGGGTAATAGACAAGGTCAAATGAATTAAACCTTCTACTCTTAAGGTGCTGCTAAACCTAGGCGAGTGTACCTATTTGAATTTGAGTAGACTTGACTTATGATTATCTTTCTTGCAGTGATTTGTCCATAATGGCAGATGAAAGTGAACAAATGAAATCAAATTTGGTATAAATTGTATACAAATTCAAAAACTAAAACCTAATATGTTCAGTTAACAAATGTAGAGAAAATGAATGAATCCAAATGATGAAATTGCAGAGACCAGTGCCTTATTGGGTATGCGAAGTCAAATGAAATAGAAGTGGGCAACTTATTCTGGCACAAACTCAAATTGTTGGCATATATTTTGTTTATAAATTGTATAAACATGGAAGATTGTGACTACTAAGCTCTACTTTAATAATTCAGATGAATCTCCCTAATGACTGTGATCAACCAAAAGGATTTAATCTCTACTTGAGAGAACTAGTTAATTAACCACATAGATACAACAAATGTGTACTGATAAACTGAATATAAACTTGTTACATAAATTTAAACAACTAGAAAGCATCAATCTTGGAGACAGCTTAGCAATAATTTTCAAATAAACTCAACAGGCAATTGACACTAGAAATAACTTGCCACATCAACTGATTTTCATTGAAATTTCCATTTGAAAACATGCATCATAGTCTCTAATCTGATAATTTTATTCTACTGTATCCATTCCTAATCTACCTACTATATCTCCTAAAATTTGATCTGATGTCTTCATTTACAATTGAGAATGAGTATTTATATGTCTGTATCTGAAGAGACACATCGGTTTGCACTCACATGTCGGCCAGCAACAGTATTTAGCATTCACATGTCAGCCACAGTATTTGAATTTTTTTCAATCATCAGCATACATTCACCATGACATTCTGATAGTCATACCAATCTCAATGTTGCATCAACAATCATCCTTTGGTTCTTTGTGTTTCGTCGCGACCTATCAAAGTTGGGGAGATGCTATATAGATCACCTCATGTTTCACCAAGAGCCCTCATGATACATTTTGGTTGCCGTGACATAAGGGTTCTCTCGCCGATGTATCCTTTTATCTCATGTATGCAACTATGACATTCCGGTGTCGAGGAGACCTCATGTAGATCACATTATATATTACCAAAAGACTTCATCCATCTATGTGTCACTGAGACAAAAGCATATTCTCACCGGGATCTATCTTTTTCTTTCATTTGCTTTCACTGAGACAACTCAATTCTCATACAGATAGAGTCCTTTTGTGCTTTATCGGTGAGACCCAAGGTGTTCATTGAGACTTTATTCCGAAGTGCATGAGTCTTACTAAGATATTCCCTCAGTCACTAGTCAGAAAGACAAGAAGACTTCGCCAAGATATTACATTGAAGAAAAAACTCTCACCGATGAGCTCCCTTTGATAGAAACCCCTTGTGTTAAGTCGATGAGACATATACATTTTGCTATGACCTTATTTCAATATCGTTTAGTCTGGCCAAAGTGAGTCCCCATGAGCTAATCAGTAAGACACATCGAGTTCATTGTGACATTTCATCGATGCTTATTTCTCTTGCTGATAAGAATTCCTTAGTCGCTGAAACAATGAAAATATCTTGCTGATAGGTGCTTGTAGATAAACTTCGATCGCTGTGACACCAAAAACATCTTGCCGATAGGAAACACAGATGTATATCAGCAAAAAGCACAATATGGATCGAGGAGACCCTGATTTCTTCATGCCGATATAGACCATGATGTGAATTATTCAAGACTCGATGAAATTTATGTGGCTATATGGGAAAAATGCGAGCAAAATGTTATGACGAGAGGCCCTGTGCATATGGTGATGATTATTTTGGAAACTCAGGGGTATGAAAACTTGTGAAATTATTCATAATTTTATAGTTCTAACAGTGGCTCTTTCTGGGGATGGATGGTTGTGAGATCATAGCAAGGATCCAGATCTTTGGGTGAGCAGACCAGACACAAAATGATGAACAATGTGCAAAAATGGAATGAATGGCAATGGAAATGAATGCAAAATGAAGATGAACAAATCCCTAAACTATTGTGCATGGAAAAGAATTTTATGGAGGATAAGCAAGAGTTGTCCATGCACTAGCAACCCTTAATGCTCTGTGTTTCAACTTCACCTGTTTTGAGCTGTTACGATCTGAAACTCAAACCATACTTTCCCCTGTCAAATTCCTGGTTTTTTCTTGAGTTCATCAGATTCCTCTTGAAGACATTCATGCAATCTTCCTTGTCACTGTTATTGAAAGTCCTCAGAGAATCATCATGCTCAGCTTGGCCCAAATTCCCTTTACCATTTTGTAGTTCAAGTTCTCCATCATCATGGGGAAAATATTTGTTATCTCCAACATACAAAATATATGCATATTCAAATGCAAAATTCCTCATTATCTTTCTCACTTTTGTTTACTATGAAACACTCTCTCAGCTGTATTGAAAATTCATCATCAAAGTGCTTTTCTTGAGAAATAAAAAGTTTTGTTATATCAACACTTTTTGAAACCAACAAATCTGAAATATTTTGTACCTCTTCCAAATCATCATTTGGAGATAATATTTTATTATAACTCACATCTCCAATATCAAGCATATACGAACCAATCAATGTTGGAATTCTATCATCCTTGGTATGCAAACAAATGTCTTCTCCACATGAGTTATAAATTTCAGAATCACATACCTCATCTTGAATGGACACAAAAATTTGATCAACTTCAAAGGTTTCACCATCAATTTGAAAAATGCACTGGGATTCATACAAAGAACTTTCACTGTCAAAACAAATGCAAACTAGACACAAAACTTCATAATCATCCTTGCGTACACATCTATGATATTCAAGAGTTAGCAAATCTGAAATTTTCTCACTATTGAGTGAACAAGTCTCAACATTTTCATCACTATAGTTATATTCTTCACTTTTTTCATCATCAAAAAGAAGCCCAAGATCATCAGAGAATGAAAAATCAGAAACATTACCAGTGCAGTCATTTATTCCATCATTTTGCTTATTTGAAATTATCTCCTCTTTACCATAAAGTGAATTTGAAAATACCTGAAACTCATTCATGGACACACCTTGGCAAAAAATCATCTGATCTTCATTTAAGTCTTCATCATACAATGGGTTTGAAAATTTTTTGGAAATCACTCTCATATGTACAAACCTCTTCTTCATCAAATGTGTCTTTGTAGCTTTGAACTACAATTGGAGGTATTATTTTTTCATTGTCAAATGGACACACATTGTCCATTGCTTCTTCCTCTTTATCACCACAAGAATTGCAAGAGTCACCATGCTTTAGATCAGAATCCATAGGTTCCTCTTCACAATCTGAATATTCACTAGATCCCTCATAACACACACTGCTTTCCCTATCACAATCTATTATGCAAGAGAGATATCTTGTACCTTCATCTTCATCATGCAAGCTATCATATGATTCACTCTAACTTGCACATATCTCATCTTCTATTGGATGCATTGTTTGATCAATTTCTCTATACTCATAAAAAATACAACAATTGGAATCAACATTGATAGTGTTCTCATACCTTATCTATTCCATGGCATCAATGAATTTATTCGCATGATCATAGGCATGCTGTATTGATGATTTTGACCAATAGGTTGATTCAGGTTTCCAAACTTTTAAGAACTATGCAACAAAAATGGGTCTTGTAGGCTTACAATTAGGAGGTAATTGCATACAGATATTTATCATCCTATTGTATAGGGAACATTTATCTTCTCCTTCATGTCTCCTTATGCTAAGAAATGCATCAAAGGGGTAAATTCCACATTTTGATCCTGTGATGGAATCTCCACTTTGAGTATGTACATATTCATCTTCTTCCTCCTCAAACTGTTGGCTTGGATATACATTTCACTAAAAATTCTTTTTTTTTTTGAATTTGTACGAACCTATGGGAAGCCCAATTTGATGTAGAAAATTTTCCATAGTGCTCGAGAAATTGATCCTAAAATCCTTGGAGAGAATTAATAGAGACTGTTGGTAGGCTGTTGAACCAATCCCTAGCATCTTCAATAAGCGACATCAGTAATAACCTCATATGTAAATCTTCATATGGCACATCCAAGTCTTCAATGAAAGTATTGAAGCTCCTTAAATGATCCTCAGCAATGATTGCATTACTCCCTGCAAATTTAGGCACCAAACTTCTCCAACTACCATCCATATGGTAAGGGTACCATTGAAACCTTGTCAGGTCAAATTGTTTGATCATTGTTATGTATTGACGAGGAGGGTTAAGTGGGTACTAATGTTGGTACATGAGGTTATTGTATTGTGTATTATGCTGTGGGATATAATGCTGACCATGAGGTGGCTACATATTTGTATGCTATGTGGGAATATGAGGAGGATGAATTGGCTGTTGGGCTTCTTGCAATTCAGCTTTTAGTTCTTCTATCTTCACTCAAAGGGGGTGAGCCCCCCTTTGAGCGAACCCTTAAAAATCTAAAAAAAAATTCCTTAGGAGCGTTTTTGCATTTTTTCTTCGTGAAGGGAATTGTAAACCACTATTATGGGATCACCCTAGTCTAATTTATGCTCCTAAACTTAAGCTAAACTTAGGAGTGCTTTTATGATTTTAGGGTTTTTCTCTTATAAGCATTGAACCCTCATTTTATTCTCTCTTCTTATTTCGATTCTCTTTCATTTTGTAGCTTTTTCTTGTTGAGGAATATAGCAATTCTTTGTTTGCAGATCTCCTGCATGGAAGGTGTCTTTGTTCATTGTTTGATCATGTGGCTCATATTTTTTCACAATTCTAACATGGTATTAGAGTATGGATTCAATGAACCCCTTCTTGATTTATGAGGGTTTTTCTTCAACAAGGGTTACAAGCTTCAGATTTGGAATCCCCTTTTCTTTTTTTTTTTGCAAATTTTAGAGGTGGGTGATTTTTAGATGCATTTTAGCATTAAAAAGACCTCATTGTTGGATTTAGAGTTGTCGAGAAACTCAAATTTTCCTTTTTTTTGGCCTAATTTGGACTCCAGAGGTTAGATTTGTGAGGGTTTGAAGCGGTTGTTTTTTTTCCAAATCCAGAAGTTAGCTGCATTTTCAATGCAAAATAAATATTGTCATTGCATTTAAAAGGCTGAGGGATGAATTTTGACTATAAATTTAAGCAATTTGGTCGTCGAGAGCCTTTGAGGCAATTTTTTTTCCCTAAGGGTCGTATGACCTCTATATAGCCCCTGGTTGGAGGAAAAATAAAAAAGAATTAAAAGGAATAGGTCAAAGTTTTATTATTATGTTTTTTCAATTTTTTATAAAAAGGGCTACAAGGTTCATGGCAGCTTTATTTTCATAAGGAAAATTAAATTTGGGGGTACCCATAGGGTACTTCCCCTACAAGCCCCATACCCTAATGCCACATGGAGCTCCATAATCTTCCAACAACTGCTTTTTGCAGGGCATCTAGTGGCCGAAGAACCCACCGACTGTTTTCTTCAACTTGACGGTCTACTCCTTGGAAATCAATGTTTTTCTAGCATATTTTTCTTTACTGGTGGCTATTTTTCAAAATTTCAACATCATTGCTATTTTTTGGTAGTTCAAAAAACTTTTCTTAGTGAACAAATTTTTTTTTGACCAACATTACTTTTTTGGAAAGTTTCCAAGTGCCCAATTTTTTGCCAACTTAGCGAATATTTTGATGAATCTTTAGATTTTGGGCATTGGATTTTTTTCATCAGATAGAGAATATTCTGTGAATATTTCATTGATGTCATGTTGATGTCAACATGATGTTAGCAGTATGGTCATTGGCAGGGGCCCCCAAGTCCCCTCTTTGGCCTTTAGGGAGAAAATTTTTAATTTTGGCCATAACTTAGGTGTACAAGATTAGATTTTAGTGAAGAGATATCATTAGAAAGATGGTTTTTCCAAATTTCTAATGGTGTGGGTCTCATCACCTATTTTTTTGCTAGTGCATTCTATAGCCTGTTGAAGTCATATAAACTATTCTCAGTCCCCAAGCTCATATCTTTTGATGTGTTTCTCTATTTTTCATGATTCCAGTGGCATTGGGATGGTCTTCAAGAGATCTTCATAGCCATCCATACCATTTTCCATATTACTTTCCAGGTACATTTTATTCAATTTTTGATGTTTTTGCACTCTAGTGAATTACTTGGATGTTTTAGCTCCTAGGAACTTGTTGTTTGCATGGGATGACTCATTTTTGGTTTTTCTTTATGTATTTCCAATTTTCTATCCTATAAATAGGTATTGTAGATATTTTTTTCATACATATTCTCTTTTGTAGACACACTGAGATAAAGCACCATTCTAGTGTAATTTTTTGGAGATTTTGCACATCCTATTGTTCCTTTTATATTTGCACTATGATGTAAAGTGCCATGGGGGGTTTTATTTTTTCCTTTGGTTTATCATCATACTTTTGTCTAGTGAGTGTCCCTTCCACAACAACAATGAATCCTAGTGATTCTTGCCTCATGTGTGTATGCCTTCATTTGCACACCCTTTATTTGCAAGTTGTTTCTCCTACACACACTTCTTCGTCTCACACAGTTTCAGTGTACCTATCTTGGCTCTCCCTTGTCAACATTATGGGGGGTTTCTACTATTGGTGCTAATTCTTCCTTGGTTTTGCATTAGAGTGAGCTATGTATATAGTATTTGTTCCTATGTACTTTTGGATGCAACGTACATCAGTGGTTGATTACATCCATTTCAGTGAGATGGAGCATTTACCATAGGGCACTCTTGCATTCCTATTTTTGGATGTGGCCCTTCATTTTCACTTGATCAATTCTTCAAACTTTTGGTACTTGTGCCATCTGTATCTTTGAGTTTCAAGTGTTTGCCTTATTTTCCATCTAATTCGAGTAGTGTTGTTGGGCGCACTCATGAAAATTCATGTCTTCTTGATCCTGGTCATCATTTATTTCAGAGGAGGTTCTTCATTTCAATAGTCATCATTCGATAGTTGTCTATAGCCTCTTCATGCTTCTATGATGTTCTACATGTTCCTCTATTTTTTGAGACATTATTTTGGAGGCTTTTCAGTCCTTCATTTTCCTTTCTCTCTTTTGAAGGACTTTTCTCCCATGGGTGATCCCACAATACTGGTTTACAATTTTTGGCCAAACTGGACATTGAAATGTTTTTTTCTAACTAAATCTTCACTTTTGGGCTCCTATAATGGCTAAACTATGAGGAATTTGAAGATGATGCAAACTAGTGATTTGTGGAATTTTGTCTTTAGTTTCTAAATATATTTTTTTCAAAAAATTTGGAATTAGATTGCACTTTTTTTTCTATCTCATTTGAAAACTAGTTTTTTCCAGTAAACACCATTTTTAAGGAGTGACACTCATCATATACAACATAAATTTTCTTCCATGAAGGATAAAATTATAATATTTTTGAATTTAGATTTGTAACTATGATATCTAGTGCTTTCATTTGGTTTCACAGTGTTTTATTGAATATTTTTTCCTTAAACAAGTTTCAAAGTCAAACCAATCACAATTTAGACATAGGAAAACCGTATACAACATAACTCTTTTTGTATGTATCAAAATTTAATTTTTTTTTATGTTGGATCAAGGACTTCAATATCTAGTGCACTGACATTTTTAATTTTTTTTGATAATCTGCTATTTTTCCACATGTCCTTTGTCCTTTTAATTTATTGATGAAGTAGGACCTTATTGTTATCTCCTAGCATGGGGGGTAGACCTTAGGGTTCCACATGATCGGGTGGATTATGCTTTTTCCTCCATTGGGTTCCTACCAGTTGTTCATGTGCTTGAAGGATGTTCCCTTATGTGGCAGATTCTAGATCTTGTACTAGTTGGAGAGAAAGTTACACATGTTTTTGATTGATTAAGCAAGGAAAGGGCTCTGAATCAAACATATTATTACATCATGATAAGAACAACAAGTGGTGAGAAACAACAAAAAACAAGAATCCCACCACACTTCCCCCTCCCACAAACAAAATTCTTAACCAATTCCCATACGATTAAACATTGTAGTTCTATAATAGGAATCAAAATACTTTAACCTAGCATCATTAGCATCCTTCCCTAACCATCTAAAGTACTTATTAACATCTATTATAGAGTCCCTACTTAAAATATAAACAACATTACAGTTATTTAACTTCTGGCCGCATCAACCATTACTAGTAATAGCAGTCTTAGGAAACACAACAAAAACCATCAAAATAAAAAGAAAAAACAACACAACGAAGAAACCATGTTATGCTTCCTCAATTAGCTTCGAATAATTTATCAAGTCTTCAATAGTGTCATTCACTATTGCCTTCAGCTCCATCTTTCTAGCCAAATCTACGCCTTCACTCGCTGCTTTTTTCTTTTGCTGATTTTTTATTTTTCCCATACCAAAAATAGTAGCCATAATAGCATTGACAACCAAGCACACACTCTTAATCACTTCTTCCAAGGTTTGAATTCTACTGTCACTTCCTTTTTCTTTCATACCTTTCTCCAAATCCTGTAGCCTATCCTTAATTATACTCTTCACCACATCTTTGAGGGCTTGAAGTTTGTTGTACTCCACCTTCTCATGTATCCTTTCTTCTAGTACCTACATCCTCTCCTCCAATTTTTTAATCCTCTCATTCTCATCAACTTTGGCCTTGTCTTCTTTTCCAATTTTTTCTTAATTTCTTCTTCCAAGGTTTGAATTCTACTATCATTTCCTTTTTCTTTCATACCTTCTCCAGATCCTATAGCCTATCCTCAATTATACTTGTCACCACATATATAAGGGCTTGAAGTATTTTGTCCTCCACCTTCTCATGTATCCTTTCTTCTAGTACCTGCATCCTCTCTAGTTTTTTAATCCTCTCATTCTCATCAACTTTGGCCTTGTCTTCTTCTTTTCCAATTTTTTCTTCTTCTTCATATCTTCAGTAGCATTTCCTTCCTCCTCTTTCTGAGCCATCTCATGTGGTGACACCTTCACCTTATATTTGTCACCATTACCATCCTCACTTTCTACTTCTAAGTCCTCAAACAATTTTCCACCCAAACTATTGGGAATCTCTTCAATTGATGAATCAGTATCTTCCTATTCTTTCTTTTCCACACTATCTTGTGGACTATGGGTGATTTTTTCCTTTGGGATGTGTGAGTTTTTGTTACTCTCCTGTCCCATCGATGCTTCCATTTCCTATCTCTTTTACCTCCTTCCAATGAGGTTAGATCCTTCCATCTCATTATCATCCTGTATAGTAATAGTGTCCACCTCTTCCCCAAGTTCACGCAGAAACAATTTTCTCTTAATTTTAGTCCCCATCTCCATCAAAACATCCTTTATTTTCTCAGGTGTAACCAAAAGCAAGTCCTTCCACAAAGAAATATCAGGACTTTGTGATTTCTTACTAGATTTTTTAGACTTGGGGTGGGGACTATCTTCCACAAGCTCAATTTTTACCAAGCTTTGGGTTTTGGGTCTTCAATCGATTTGAGAACTAGGTTTTTCTAAGGGGTCTTAGAAAGCACCAATTTGTAAATGGCTCTTATGAGGCCCTGGTGTAACGGTGGATTGGCCTCATGTGTAAGAATCTAGCTCAAGGAAAAAAATAAAAAAGAAAGGAAACTTTTTTTTTCCTGATGTCTTATGTGGTTGAGGATGGGAAAGTGGTATCCATGGACATATGGGTAGTGCCCTTCGAGGGTAAGATATTTCATAAAAATGAAATAAACATTGTGATACGGAGGCAGAAATTTAACCCTAGAGTAACCATTCTAAAATCTTTCAAGTTTCTCTTTTCCTTCAAAAAAATTATCAAAATAATCCTGATACTTACCATTGCTAATGTTAGCAACCTTTCGTTCCTTCATAAGCTAGACCCATCACTTTTGCAATCAACTTTGCATCCACCTTAAACTAGAGCCTACCCAAATTAACTTCCCCATCATGCCATGCATTATCAAATTTATAGCTGAGTTTTTCATTGTATCCCTCCATTTCAGTGAAATACAAAGTGAAACCCACCTGCCTACCAACACAAGCTATGCAGACTCATTATTCACTCATGGATGGAAACAACCTAGATGGAAACTCAAGATTATTGGATCCTCGAATCTAATCATAGTTTTTTTATTAGAACTCAACTATCTCCCACCCACCCCCTAGTTTCCTAGTTTCATCTATCATACATGATATACTATGTAGTCCCTCCCATCCACATGAGTTCATTCAGGAGCATCATTCCTAAAGTTTTGATTTTTCATTTGCTAGATCAAGATGCACTCAGAAGTAGTCCATTCCCTAGGTTGATCTCGACCATGCCTTTCCAACCCCTTCTCTCCTAACCCACCCAAGGAAGAAGATTCAATCTCCCACCATTCAAATGGCACTTAGATCCCCTCTCTTACTCATAACTATTTTGTTCACCTGGACCCCCTACTATAATATAGGCCCAGGAGTCACTTAGATGTGGATCGAGATAGCATCTATTATCCATTTGAGGTAGTACCTACTATATGATAGGGTTCTCAGCCCTCCGGATTTGGCCCTTTCTTTCAATAGGGTGCAACATGAACATGTGGTAATTGCAACCACTTTTTCCCCTATCACAAAGTCACATTGGTTCTGATAGCCACACCCTTCTCTATTCACCCTATTCACCTTATGATAGGAAGAGCTGATTGACATAATGACTAAGCTGGTACTTTCAGGTTAGGGTTTATTTTATAATGTATAGAAGAACTCACTTCTTGATTATCACCTTTTCGCCTTTCATCATTATTACTAGTGACAGCACTTCCCTTTCTAGCAATGATATCACTTCTTTTATTCCTTCTTTTAGTATTGTTACAAACACCAGTCCATCTGTCACATCAAAGTTTAGACTTGAGATTTTTCATCATGTGATATATTTTCCTGATTAAATATTTCATGTCAAGGTACAAACAACTATCAGTTGGTCATCCTTTCCATCTTTAGCTTTTTCTTTTATTGGGACTTGGCAATCCTTTTACAACATTCCTTCACCAACATCTAGTTAGCTTGCCAAATTTCCTCTGAGAAGTCCACATCCTCATAAGCCATCTCACCCCACCACTCTTATTAATAATTAAAAATTCCATCTTCATAATTCCTTACTTGAGAATTTTTTGTAATTCTATATGCCACTAAGACTTCTTTAATTTCATTATGCAGATTATAGAATTCCCAATTTATTAAAATTTCCTGATTTATTCCTAGGTTGGCCATCAAATCTACCACCTTATTTCCTTCCCTTAGGGTATGGCTAATTTTAACATATTGAATTTCTTGCAACATACTTTTGCAATCTTCCAACAGATCTATGATTTCCCAAGGAATATTCACCATGTTGTTGAGATAATTTATTATTAACTTTGAGTCTCCTTCTATAATTACCTTGTTGTATCCCTCCTATCTAAGAAATCTTACTCCAATCAAAATAGAAGATGCCTTATCAAATTTTTCCATTGTTGTTCCTAATCCTTTGATGTATCTAGATAGATAGGCACCCTTATGATCCCATATAACTTCACTAGCAGTAGCCCTTCCAGGATTCCCCTTTGAGTAACCATCAAAGTTTCATTTCACCCATCCTCGATCTAGGGGGATCCAAATAGTACCCCTTTCTAATAAGTTGTTTTAGCCAATTTACATTATTTAGGTCATGGGAGAGCTCCCATTGTTGTTTTATGCTTAGCTCTAGTTGTGTTGGATTTTTCTTAGCTTGATTGTACATGCAACTTTCCACATTTTCTTGAATTTTTCTTTTAACCATTAAATATAGCTCCTTACTAGTCCTTGCAATATCCCTAAACACCTTATTATTTCTCTCTTTCCACAATCCCCAAGCCAGAAATGGGGGAATTTTTCCCCACAAATCACTAATTATATTATGAGAATAAGGGAAAAAAAACCATCCTTCCACAAAAAATTGAACATTTACAGGAAAAAAACAATCCACCATCAAAATATTGAGAAAAAATCCCCAGACTTCTTGGGAATAAGAACATTAAAAAAATAGATGCATGATAGATTCCTCTTCTTCATTACAAAGGTTGCATCTATTGACAAGGTACCAACCTCTTTTCTTTAGATTGTCTATAGTGAGGATCTTACCATGTATAACCATCCACTAGAAGTAGTTTATTTTCAGGATAAGTTTCTTCTTCTAGACCTTGAGCCAGTCAAAAGATCCTAAAACTAAAGTTTTATAGGGAACTCCCTTTCCATATTCACACAGATGAATTTGATTATGCTATAGGGGTTGTCTTGGGAAAAAATGAGGGAACAATTGAGAATGCAATCTACTTTGTCAACAAAAACCTACAAGGAGTTGATTTTAACTATAAGTGATAGAGAAGGAGATATTGAAAGTCATTTATACTCTCAATAAGTTCAAACATTATATAATAGGATATCAGATCTTTTTCCATATGGACCATGTATCCATAAGGTACCTCATGAATAAGCCCTTGATTTCAGGTAGGCTAGCAAGGTGGTTGTTGCTAATGTAGAAATTTGACATCACCATTGTAGACAAACCGAGAAAGGAAAATGTTGTGGTAGAATTTCTCTCTAGATTGACTACATCAAAGGACACTCAATTCATTGATGACTCCTTCCCTAATGAACATTGTTTTCCATCAGTGTGCATACCTTTGGTATGTAGATATAGCCAATTATTTGGTTATAGTTAGAGTTCTCCCTCATTTCTCTCCCAAAGAGAAAAGAGTTCTTATTGAGAAAAAAATTCATTTCTCATGGATTGTAGGATGTCTATTCTAGACTAGACCAAACCATGTGATGAGGAGATGTGTGAGAGGATTAAACATATGATACATTGCATACATGTCACAATGAACCTTGTGGAGGATAATTTGTAGCTAAGAGGACAATAATGAAGATTCTAAATAAAGGGTACTACTGGCCCACACTTCATAAGGATGCAGGAAAGTACACTACGAAGTGTGATAGATGTTAGAGGATGGGCTGGCCAACTAAATCTAATGATATGCCTCTATACCCCTAGGTAGTCATCACACCATTTGATAAATGGGGACTTGATTTGGTAGGTAAAATTGATCCACCATCAAATGGAAAATCCTACATCTTGGTTTGCACTAACTATGTGATCAAGTGGGTTGAGGTTAAAGCTTTGAAACATGCCAAAGACAATAAAGTTGCAGAATTCCTCTATGAAGAAATCTATACATGATATGGGGTTCCTAAAGAGATAGTTATAGATCAAGGGGCTTAGTTTACATCAACTCTTGTCACAACATTGGTCAATGAATATAATCTAAGGCATAGAAAATCTACACCCTATCACCCTCAAGCCAATGGCTAGTTTGAGGTGACCAATAGGAAAATAGAGGCTATTCATAGGAAAGATTGGACAAATAGGTTGCCCAAAGTTGTTTGGGCTTATAGAAACACTTGGAAGACAACCACTGGTTTCAATCCTTTTGAATTATTGTATGGAAAAACAACCATGATGCCTATAGAATTTGAGCATAAAACTCTTAGAACTACACTAGATCTTGGGATATACATATATGAGGCACAGAAGGATAGAATCATGCAACTGAATGCCTTGGATAAGGTGATAAAGTCAACTCTTCATCATGTTGAGATAGTGCAAAATCAGAGAATCAGATGGAATGAAAAATACATAAAGGAAAAGAAGTTTTAGCTAGGTGACTAGGCACTCCTTTATGATTCCAAGTATTAATTTAATATCGGCAAGTTGTAGACCAAGTGGTTAGGACCATATGAAGTTGCAAAATTATTTTCCAATAGTGTTGTTCAACTCACGACCATTGACCCTGTTAGATTCAAGCTCTTGGTCAATGGTCACTATCTCAGGTTATATCATAAGTTGGCTTCCAAACAAGAATTCATGCAAAAATTTATTCAACACCAAACCTTTGAAGTTCCTATAGCTGAAGGAAGCAGACCTAGTGTCCCCTCTTCTATTGGTGTAGTTTATGTCTTCTCTTAGGTCTCTCTCTCACTCACTCACTCACTCTATCTCAAGTCTCTCCCTCCTACCCCTTCTCCCTCTCTTAGGACTTTCTCTCACTCACTTACTCCCTCTATCTCTCTCCCCTCCACCCTTAACCATAAACCCTTAAACCATCTACCCTTTACCCTTAACCCTCCCTCCCTCTAGCTCTCTCCCACTCCCTCCTCTCTCCATCTTCAATACCATCTCTCCTCTCTTGGGTCTCCTCCTCCACTCCCTCTATCTCTCTCCAACCCCTATTCCTTCCTTCCCTCCCTTCCCTTTATCTCTCTCATCTCTCCTCCCTCTTCCATCCACTCTCTCCCCCCTTCTCCTCTCTTTCTCTCCACTCTCCTCCATCTATCTCTCCCCTTCCATCCACCTTCAAACCATCCACTACCTTATCTCCCTCCCCTATCTCTCCTCCCTCCTCCTCTCCCTCTCCCTCCTCCTCTCTCTCTCTCAGTATCTTCAATCCACCCCCTCCCTCTCTTGGGTTTCTCACTCATCCTCACTCCTCCGTCTCTCCCTGTCCCCTAAACCCTCCACCTTCCCTTCCTTTCTCTCTCTCTCCAGGTCCTCCCTCAGCATCCACTCACTCCCTCTCCTCCCTCCACTCCATCTCCTTCTCTCTTCTCTCTCTCTTTCTCACTCCCTCCACTCCCTCTCTCTCCCTCCAGCCTTCCTTCCCTCTGTCTCTCTCCACTCCTCCCTCTCTCTCTCTCAGAGTATCTTCAATGTCTACCCCCTCCATCACTTTCTTCCCTTTCCTCCTCCCTCCTAGGCCATGTCCTTAGGCCCTCTGCCCTCTGCCCATATATATACTCTCTCCTCCTGCCCCTCTCCTCTGGATATACTCCTTCTTCCATGTTCCCCTTCCCTCCACCCCATCCATTCCTCCCTCCCTCCTGTCCTCCCCTTCCTTCTCTCTCTCTCCTCTATCTTCCCCTCCCTCTCCACTCCCTCCCTCTCTCCTTCATCCTCTCTACCTCTCCATAAACACCCTCTAACCCTCACCCCCTCTCTCTCTCTCTCTCCTCCCCTTCCTTCCTTCCCTCTTCCCTCCACCCTCTCCTCCCCTCCACCCCTCTCCCTCCTCCTTCTCTCCACTCCTATCTCTCCCCTCCCTCCTTAACTCCACCCTCTGTGTCTCCCTCTGTCCCTTAAAATCTCTCAGGTCACTCTCTCACTCCTCCTGACCCTGACATACTTCTACCTCTTCCCTGTCTCTCCATCCACCGCCATCCCTCCCCTCCTAGGCCATGGGCCCTCTGCCCCATCATTGTTGGCCTTCCTCCACCCTTTCCCTCTCCACCATCCACCCTTTATCTCTCTCCACTCCTCCCATTTCCCTCTCTCCTTCCACCCCTTTCTCACTGCTCCCCTCTCTCCTTCTCTTTGTTATCTCCCCTCCTCCTCCCTTAACCCTCTACCTTCTTCTCTGCCCAGCCTTCCTCCATAAACCCCTCCTTTATCTCTCCTTCCCTCCCTCTCTATCTCCACCCTCCACCCCCTCTCTCTCTCTCTCTCACTCACTCCTACCCTCTATCCTTCCCTCCCTCTCTCTCATTGAATCCCTCTATCTCTCTCCTCTTCCTATTTGAATTGTCTTTACTATCTCTCTCAAGTCTCTCTCTCTCTCACTCACTCTTATCTCCTTTCCCTCTACCCTCTATCTCTCTCCCACTCCCTCCCTCTCTCTCTCATTGAATCCCTCTATCTCTCTCCCCTCTTCCTATTGGTTGTTTTTACTATAACTAGGTTGGTCTTCTAATTTACCTAAGGAATTGCTAATTCCAATCAAGGGAAACTTGAAGGACCTGGACTAACTAATGAGGATTTTAAAGACCTCCTACACTTTGGGCTCTACAAGACCTGAGAGGGTGATCCCTCAATGCGTTTACAACCTCTGCACCATTATCATAAAAATAATTAACAACAATAGATAATCTCATTTAATAGCTCAACATAATAGAATAATAGTGAATAGAATTGGTTGTTCATCAGTAATATCAACTGTTTGGAGCATGAGATAACTACAACACATTCCACAATGTAAAATAGTCATTGATTTGTAATTTGTAGTAGGCACTAGGTAAAGACAAAAAAAATACTGAACCATACAAATTAGTACAACTTAGATCATTGCCATATATCCATTGAGGGAGTCAAATTCATAAACATATAAGGGTTTATGACATATTTAACACAACATATAAGATCCTTGAGAACATTGTTTTACAATTTCATCAACATGTATTCTAACCCAATACTACTTATCAAATCGTTATATAGAGCATATCCACCTACAATCCCATTCAATCATTTTAATTAATTCCTTGAATTAAAGCCAAAGCAGAAATCATACACACCATAATAGTGAGATGAATGAGACAACTCTTGATTATCTTATTCAAAATTCAGATATGCATGTACAATGGAGAGACATGAGTTTGAATTAATCATTTCAATTCAAATGCTAGTACTATCATAAAACATCAAATCCCCATGAATTCAAAACCTACTATAGAATGACTCAAAACCTAAATTTCATTTTCCTTAAAACCATCGAACTTTACAATTTGCTCTACAACTCTCCCTAGACTTGACCAAAAAATATCTAACTTGCTAACCCGTACTTCTGGCCTTGAAATCCTTCTTATAGAAAATGAAGGAGCAAACAAGCATCAGGCTAGAAAGTATCTCTCATTTCACATGCATTTCTTCATAAAAATCTTGAGGACATCAGCTATACCTTCTTTAATTCTCATCCTACACCTTATTCATGCATCCTACAATTAAAAAAATATCCATGGGGCCTCTTACACAAGCTACATAAATCACAAAAAGTGTAAGAGCCCCTTTATATCATGTTCAGACTACAAAACCCTCAAAAATAGGGTAACTGGGTTGTATGCAAAGAAATGAAGCTTTCTAACTCAAATCAAAGCTAACACATATCTTCACAACCTAGAATTGATTTCACATCAAAATATGGCTGTATGTGACCGTACAGTGCTACATAATAGGAAAAATATAGAAATTTTGAGGAAAAACACAGATTTTTGAATGTCAAGAGCTTGTATTTTAAATCCTCAACCATCAACAACCATTACAATGATCACTTTATGCCTTGTAAATGCCTTTACATGTCAACCAATGAACAACCACCTCTACAACTGACTTTTTAATCTTTTATGATCACATGAAACATAAAACACACTAATTTCAAGGTTGTTAACATCACTATTGAAATGCTTTAATTTTTTGACCTTTAAAACATTAAAAATTACATCATTAAATTAATTATGTAATGGAATAAAAATTTAAAATATCATGAATTAATTCAGCAACCAAATATGTCAAAAATAATTCTATCAAGAAATTAATATCAAATAGATAATATAATCGCATAACTCATACATTTCAATGTCATTGATCTTCTTCTTCATCCAACTCTTTGTCTATATCATCTAATCCAAATTCGAAATTGTAAGGATTGGTCATATCATCACCATCATCATCAATATTAGTTTCGATAATGTCATCATCCACATGGATATTATTTTGTTGTTACTTTTGGAGGGGTTTTAAAAAGAACTTATTCCCCATCGTTTCATCTAGGTTGGGTCCTCTTGGTCTTATTGTTTTAATTCCTTCACATGATTTTATTTTTCCCTAAGTCTTGGATGGCCCTGTACTTCATCATTTTAAAACAACTTATGTTGTTGTTTATTGTCTTCCTAGTGATGGCCCATCGTTCTTTTAATAAACGTTTTATTTTGTAGGGGGAAAAATTTGCATGACCATTGATCAATTATCGTTTGATCATAGCTGCTCCCCGCCATCCTGTAATGACCCCACCACATTAGTTAGGTTGATTGTGATATCAAGGGCAAGCGCCATGTGTCTCATTTGGTGAATCCGAAGGAAAAATGAAATACTTTGGTAAATTAATTTGGCTTTAATACATTATGTAGCTGGTTACTAAAGTGTTTGTGAGATGCACATGTTTCAAATTAGCGGATATGTTATGATCTCGTTGGGGAAGATGCTCGATGGTTAATGGAAAAGCTAGTGACTGTATTGAAAGAATAAGATTACCGATGATCAAGATCTATGGTTGCCCGCTATCACGTGATCAGAAGTTGCAAGGTCTTTAGTAATCACGATATTGCGGGCGAATGTCACGTGGATTTCCTTGGCAGCATATGGTATGGTGGGCCCTTATGGCCATATGGATGATTTTTTCAGTTGTTTTGACGATAGTTGTTTGATGATCTGATCAAAGTGATGGATCGATGGCTAATATTTAAATATGCATCAAATACGATTGGATTCGTTCGTGCAACGCACAAGCAAGCTTTAATGGTAGATGAGACACTTGTTGGCATGATTTGATCAAAATAAAAACAATTCTCCTACTTTTATTGTGTCCTAAAGCATTCAAGTATCTTTGTGAAGTAGTCTCAAAGCCGAAGATGAAGTTAAGAATTGCTACAACAAGAAGTTGGAGTTTCTGCAAAACATAAAGCCATGAGTTAATTTTTGCGTCTCCTAGTTATTTTAAACCTAAATTTGGGAAAATTTGTTGTGTGCTTGTTGCTAACTGTTTTAGGGCTATAGGTTAATTGAATTGTGAGAAATTATAGGGTTTTATTCTGTAATTTCATATTTTTGGTTAGTCCTAGTTGTTTAAAGTTTAAAAATGTAAAGAGGCCCTAGTTTATCTAAGATGGCACCGCCAAAGCAACATTCTGGCCAAATTGATTATTTAAATAGGAACCTATATGATGACATCCTGGTTCAATTTCCCTTTTCAATAAATGATAGGAAGAAGGGATTGGTTTTGATGCGAGGAAAAATCCTAGGGGAAGGGTTAGTATATAATTGTTCCAATATAGCTGATGCTAGGGTTCCTCTCATAGGTTTGGAGATGTTCAGATTGTGGTATGGATAGAGGAATTTTTCTCACCCCTTTTTGAATGGCTGGATGTATGATTTGGGGAAGCTAGTGGTTCCAAATGTGCTCCTTGATGTAGACTTGCTTAGGGCAGTTGTTGCACGATATGACCCTATCACACAGGTAATTAGAGATAATGATGGAAGGGTTATGTTATGCATTAATAGAGAAGAATTCCAATAGGTTTTTGATTTGAGTGAGCCTATTGTGTACTTGGTTCTGATCAATCTTGAGGAGATGAAGAAGGAAAATGGGAATTTGAAGTCACTTTTCAGAGCCAAGTTGCTCCCACCTCATTTGGCTAAGGCAGGAAGTTCAAGATTTCATATTAGGCCTAGTGACTAAAAACCTTTCATATTAAAATGTTTTGCAAATAATTTCTTGGCCACTTTTTATTCATTATGCCAGATTCTAGGTTTCAATACTAGTACTATGATTCTCATTGCTTACATGTTCATGGGGGTGCAAATACAACACCCTAACTTCTCTATAACTTATGATTTTGCTTCATTCTTGGCTGAAAGGATACATGAAGGGTTGTCGAAGTTGTAGAAAAATGATACAGGAACTCAATTCTTTTGGTATTCTTTATTAATGTATATGTTCTTGTACAAGAATGCTAACTTTTTCTCTATCAAGATGGAATTAAGGAAATTAGTTGATGGAGAAAGATTTCTAGTATAGATATGGGCTACAAATTTATCTTGTAATAAGCAAAGCACAAATTATGTGCAATTTGATAATTGTTTTGCTTCTAGATTGAGGGCCAAATTGATGGTGAATGTACCCAAGATTCCTGAGGAATTGCATGATTTCCTTAGACCAAAGGGGAGGAGACCATTGGTCGCACCCACAAAAGGATATGAAAATCATAGTAAAACTTTTCCTGGGAATTGGACATTCCGATAGGTGACTTATATCTCTCTATGGACGTTCATTTACTTGTCAAACCAGGGGACGTATACTTTAAATGGCGCGGAAAAATATATGCACTAAGAACTAGTTTTGGTCAAATCTCAGCAGAAATAAATACTAGAAAGGAATTCAATTCACGCTACAGGAAGGTAATGCAAAATTCTTTAACTCAACTATGCTTTAATTAAAACAGAAACCATAACAGCTACGACTGAAGCACAAACTATGAACTAGCCTTATGTTGCAAGAACAGGCACAGGGATGGATTCTCTATGCTGCAGGAGCAGTATAAGACTGAGTTTGTATGAAAACTTCAAAGATGAAAGCTAACTGAAGATCAACAGAAAAGAACAACTAACTAACTAGCTATAGATACTTACTAAGTGGGCCCCCTTAGCAAGCATCTACCGATTACACAAATACTAAACTCAGAACTTCATCAAACTTTATTCATGAAAACAAAATGGTATACATTGCTTTGTTGATATGGAAACTTTCCGCTATATTAAACATTGAAAGATAATAGATAGGTATGTTTTGTAGAGAAGCCTTTAAAAGCTATATTTTTCCTACCAAGCTCAACAATTTTCCTTTCTAACCAACCAATTTTTTCCTGGACTTTCTCCTCTATATAGTTCCAATAGTTACTATTAAAATTTCTAGAGAAAAGAGGAAGGCCTAGGTAAGTAGTAGGTAACTCCACTTCCTGACACCCCAAAATCCCCATCACTTTATTTTTCACAAGCAAGCTAGTATTAAAAAAATAAATTTTTCTTTTTTGGTAATTTATACATTGTCCTGACATTTCAGCATATTTATCCAAAATAGATTTCCACTATTTAGCTTCAACCACCGAAGCCTCCCCCATAAGAATTGTATCATCAAAAAATTGTTGATGTGAGGCTGGGGTTAAAGAAGAAGCATCACAAAAACCTTTTAGAGACCTATTATTAAGCTATTTTTGTATGTTGTGCCCTAGAGCCTCTACCACAATGACAAAAAGATAGGGAGATAAGGGGTCTCCCTGCCTCAACCCTCTACCAAGTGAGAAGAAACCATGGGCTATACCATTAAATAGGACCGAGTACTTTAGGGTAGTCACACAAGCTTTTATCAAATTGAGAAATTTACGAGTGAAGCCATTTTTTTCCAAAACAGCAAATAAAAGATTCCAAGAAAGCCAATCATAGGCTTTGGAAATGTCTAATTTCATAACCATACTTGGATTTTTACTGTAATCCATAGAGTATAGGATTTCATGAGTATAGATAGTTGCATCCAATATTTTTCTACCCTAAACAAAACCATTTTGATTAATAGCAATCAGTTTTCCTAAGACCAGTTTTAGCTTGTTTATAATAATTTTGGATCATATCTTATAAGTTGTGTTGTATAGACTTATTGGTTTATAATCATTCATTGAAGCAACTTCATTGGTCTTAGGAATAAGGGCCAAAAAGGTGGTATTCATCTTATTCAAGAGTCTTTCCAATCTAAAAAAGTCTCTAATGACATTAAAGAGGTCTATAGACACAATCTACTAGTAGACTTGGAAGAAGCTGGGAGGAAAACTATCAAGTCCATGAGCTTTGAAAGCTCCAAAAGAGAAAAAATCCTCCTGTACTTTTTTCATAGTGATAGGCTTAGTTAATTATTTTATGTCTTCCTTTGTGATAAAATTAGGTATTACATGTAGGAACTCATCCAATTCCAGATTGTGAACTCTTGAAAGTGTTGGGTAATTTGAGAAGAAGGAGACAACTTCCTTTGCTATATCATCTTCCCTTTCCAATTTGATGTCATTAGCAGTGGAAAGAGATCTGATCCTATTTCTTCCTCTATGCTTCATAGTGGATTGGTGAAAAAACTTAGTGTCCCTATCTCCTTCCTTAAGCCACTAAATCCTTGATTTCTGTTTCTAGAAAATTTCCTCCTTCTTGCTTATTTTGTGTCATTGGGCTCTAAGCTCCCTTTCTCTGATACAAATTTTATCATTACAATTTCCTACCTCCATTTGATCCTAGACTTCCTTAATTTTCAAATTTAGGTCCCTGTTAGTAGTAAATATTTTCCCAAAAGTGTGTACTTGTTCCATCCTTTAACCTTTTCTTTAATTCTTTTTAATTTTTGTGTGAGCTTAAACATTGGGGTGCCAACACAAGGAAGGTTCCAGCATTCCCCAATTAGAGATTTAAAGTTTGGGTGAAGGGACCACATGATTTCATACCTAAAGGGGTAATGTTTTTTAATCACCCTATCATCCCATTCTAGAAGAAGAGCATTATAGTCAGAGCCTGTTCTAGGAGTGGCAATAAGAGAGATATTTTGCATAATGTTCTAGTTAGAGGAGATCAAAAATCTATCCAGCTTAACTTGGATGAGTTTATTTCCTTTCCTTCTATTAGTCTAGGTGAAGTGAGAGCTAATAAGAGGGACATCCATTAGTCTCGTCGAATCAAGAAAATTTGAAAGATCCATCATACTCTCAGAGTAGTTAGTAAGACCTCCTTTTTTCTTACAAGGGTACAATGAGGCATTAAAATCACCTCCAAGCATCCAAAGATCATCTTTTCTATTTTTCATGAATCCATCTAGAACATTCCATAAATCAAGCCTATCCAACCTTAAATTGATGCCATAGATATTACACATATTCCATTTAATTGATGAATCACCATCCTCCATACAAATCACGAGACAATTCTTATTCTTAAATTTCAACTTGCCACCAAACTAGGAAGAACTCTAGTAGGTATGAATCCCTCTAGAGGCCTCATCTACATCACTAGTTTCATAATCATCACCAAGCCAAACCCACTTCAGGGTTTTCTCAAAAATTTCCTTTTTCATTTTAGTTTCCTAGATCAATAGGATATCAAGTTTCACTTCAGAGAGGAATGCTTTTAACACATGTTTATATGGGCCATTAAGACCCCTTACATTCCAAGACAAAATCTTCATAACTTCAAAGAGCTAGGGAGCAATATCAAGTTGATACTACCCCAAGAGGGAGGTTGACCTCCATTACTTCCTTTTCAGTTTTTTCCCTGCCAATGAATCAAGGGTCTTTTGTTTCCCTGCTGCCACATCTTTTGTTGTTTCTTTGATTCTTGTTTCTTTTGATTATGGTTTTCCTACTTTTCTATTTCCCCCACATCTATTCTTTTTCTTTTTTATGATTTGGTATTTATCCATCCTTTCTCATCTAAATTTTTTGTGATGATTGCTCCTCCCCCAAGGAACGATCTTGGTGGTCTTGAGTTGGAGTCAAAATCTATTCTTTTTCGCTTATAATTTCCCTTCCTCTCATCCATTAGCTTGGTGCTCTTCCTAGGGTATTGGAGGTGAAGTTGTTCCCTTGTTTTCCTTTTCTTTATCTAAATCCAGAAGTTTCTCTGAAGATGGCGAGGAGGATGGTTCATTGGAAACCTCTAAAAATAGCCTATCTAGATTATCTTTTGGAACATCCTTTGATGGAGAAGTATCAGTCATCTCATTTTTCTAATCTAGGTTACAGGATTCTATAGTGAGTAATAATTCATTATTTGGTGTTGAGGTTTTATGTTCCTTTGAACTATTCAGCAAAGACTTCAAAGGATCATTCATTTGTGTTTATGTTATAAATGCTCTCAAATGAATATCACCAATATAAAAAAGAGGATTCCATTCTATTTCAAATGGAATTAAAAAGCCATGTAAATAGAATTCACATAGAGAGTTTCTTAACCAATTAGGGGCTGCCTGGTAAGCTTCGTAAAATTCTTTGGTAGTGTGAAGTATAGGATCTTGGTTTCTGGAAATTCTCATCAATTGGAATCACAAGAACTATTTTTTCAAGCACAGAGCATAAACTTTGGGTGGTGGTCTGCATTCCATAATATGACTAGTTACTTTTAACATTTCATCCATTTTTGTTTTCAACTCAACAATTTCCTGTTTCTGACTTTCAATTTCCTTTCTCAGTTTCTTCCTTTCTACTTCCCATAGACTTTGCTGCATGTCAGTCTGGGCTATGTGTTGGAAAGTCAGGGTTTGAAATGTAACTAGTTCCCAATTAGCTTTAACATATTCCAGAAACTCAATTAAAAATGTCTTCTTATACACAACAATGGCTTTACAAGTTGCAGGGTGAAATATAGCTTCACTAGGCACATTCAATTGTTCAGTCAATTCCTACTCTTGCTGCAAGATAAATTCGGGTTGTTGCGGTGGAGAAGGTTGTGCTTCCTCCAAAAACTGCATAGCAGCGGTAGTGAAGTCATCAAGATTTGGTAACCCTTGCTCATTATGCTCCATTTCTTCTGTCTCAACTTGTTCTTCTTCAGGAACAAGTAAACTCCGACATTTTGGGACATGCAGTAATTTCGGACTCAGCGGGTGCCAAATTATAATACCTCTCGGTTGAGAGGTGCGGCGGTCTAGTTGTACCCTTAGCCGACTTCTTCTTGAAATCTTGATCTGTTGGGAAGCGTTCTGGCCTCTTTCTTATGCCTTAGGGCTCTACTACGGAGGATAATGATGAGCTGGTGATATACTTAACAAAGTGTTGTAGGAGCAGGTAGGGTCGTGCACTCTGGAGGAGAAGGACATTGCCTTTTCGAGAATGAGGGAGTCGGTCGGGAGGAACCTTAACGAACTTTACCCTTCTCTCCTAGTGGGCGGACCCTGGTTGTACCCCTAGCTGATTCGGGTCGCAAGCCTCACGGGACCCGGTGCTTTCTGAGGGTGGATGAGCCTACCTACGTTCTCTTGGTAGGGCTGAATTTCTTTCTTCTAACTACGAGGGCCATGGGGTAAGTACCCTAGGGGTTGTGGAATTTGCAAGCTCTTTTGGGCAACAAATTGTTGCCAGGAAAGAGGTGAGACATCTCTTAAAGAGCGCTCAATCAGTAATTTGATAAGGCCATGGTGAGTAACAAAATTATCATTCCCCTATTGGGTACTCATGAATATTAACTCCTACATCATCATTATCTATTTCCTCCTCTTTGACATCTTCACCAGGGACATCATCAACTAACTATTGATCCTGATCATCATCTACATCATCTTCTAGTTCTTCAATATCTTCTTCTTCCACCACATTATACTTTACTAGCATTCTTCTTGGATTATGTCTAACAACAAATGACCAACCCAGTTTACCTGAAACCTCTGAGTAAAATACCTGCTCACATTGGCTTGGAAGAACATAGGGCTCATTTCTAGCTCACTAGATTGACCTTGTATTAACCATGTTAAATCCATTATCATGTTCAATAATAGCTCTCTCAGGATCATTTTCATTCAATCATAGCCTGTACCATAGGATGATGAACAAAATTAATCTAAAGGACTTAAAGTCACACTCAAGTATATCATCCAAAATACCATAGTATAAATTTTCTAAGACTTCTGGATGTATGTCACTTCTAGATGAAACATTAGTCACCTGAAAGACTACAATTATACCAAAATCACAAGTTTTTTTCATGTCATCCAACATTTTTATTCAAAATTTATGACCATTGCACCACAGCCTTGTGGTGTTTCACCTGCAATATGTCAAACATGTAAAAATTATTTCAATATCATTAGTTGATAAACATATTTATTCTTGGCTGAATGTATGCAAAGAAAACAATCTCAACATATATATACATCAATATAATTGAAAATAATTAAATAATATGGGCGATTAATATATTTATACATACCCATTTATCTCTTAAACCATATGCTAAATCAATTTCCCTTTGTGTAACATTGGAATCTCCACTACGACGAGCTTTTTTAACCAATGAAGCCACACCTCCCCATGTTAATGTGTGACCAGATTGTTGACATCATTCAATCCATATCGTCATCCAATCAAGATTATTTGCAATGTACAAATGTAGTGCATCCCACTCTCAACCAACTATATCAAAAAAAATTTAAATTCACAAATGACGTATAATTAGTTAAATACCACAGTATACGACCTTAATTTATAATTGATGTATATTGAAGATTAAAAATTAAATAAGTACAATATACATAAAAACCATATGTAAAATGTATTCCAATTAATCTCCATGACCATCTTATAATTACCTCTCACTTTCCTCAATCTACCTTTCCCTATCAAGTACTCCCCTTCAAATTTTTTAATGGAGTTGGGATCCCAAATGTGATCTACATGGATCTTTGTTGCAAACTTAGGAAGATATTAAATAATGTACACCATGGTCTAGTATACCATATATCCCTCCACCATATAACCCTCAAGATGTGCTCTTTGTCTAACCAAAGCCTTCAAAAAATCCAAGTGCCTCTCAACCATCCACATTAACCTTGTGTGTATAGGTCCACACAATTGAATCTCCTCAACTTGGTGTATGAGGTAGTGTTCTTGTGCATTGAAAAATGTCGAAGGTAGACACTTTTGCATTTCACACATTAGACAAGGAATTTTTCTCTTCCAATAATTTATATCTTCTTTATGGATTTCTTTAGATGTCAGTCATCTACAAGTGATTCAAGGCACAAATATATTAAGGAGATTTAACAAAAATATATAGTATATTACATAACAAGTAAAAAAAAAGGAAATTATAACATGTATACAATGAATTGAAAAAATATCGCTACTTACCTCATGTATTTTCTGAGATCATATATAACTTGCTTGACATTGTTTTCAAAGTTGTCTAGGAGACATAGAGGTAGAATGTATTGCAACAATTATAAAATGATCTTTTCATTATTTTTCCAAAAGTAGTAAACATAATACAATGAAAAGTACATGCATTATACAAGTGTATATAATATACTAGAATAATTACCTTAATGAAGGTATGCCAATCATGCGTTTTCATCCCTAACCCAAATTCACCTTTCTTTGTTATTATATTGTTTATGTTCATAGAAAATCCTATGGGAAATCAAATGAATATCACACATCTAATAACTTCTGTAATATCTTCTGTTATTATATTGTTTATGATCTTCCAAGACCTCATTGATGACAAGATCATAAATGTTGAGCAACCAGATGGAAATCGGGACCTAAAAATATACACAAATCTGATGTCAGATCATAACCAAGGGAACAACCATGGAAAACAAAAATATTCCAATATGAACCATGTGTATGATCATGTTATTGCATCTCTAGATGAAATGGTCACTTTTGTTAGCATCAAAGGAGCCAAAGCTGATTGTGGAGTCACCACACGCGGTGGTAAAGTTATCATTGCTAGGTCATCACAGCCACCTAAAGCATCCACCTCAAATTCAAGATATGTTCCTAATGACTACAATGTCCTAGAACAATTGAAAAGAACCCCAACTTAGATCTCCATCATGGGTTGCTAAAGATATCACTAGCACATAGAAAAATCCTAGAGGAAGCATTGGCTTCATCCACCATCTCCACAAATCTTGATGCTGACCAGTTCCAAGCTATGGTAAAAAATATCACCACCCCAAGTCTCCTAACATTCTACGATCAAGACTTCCCCACCAAACCATCTCACAATAGCGCACTCCACCTTGAAGTCCTGGTTCATAAAAATAAAGTCAAAAGGGTCTTGGTGGATGGGGGTGTGAGTTTAAACATATGTTCCCTCAAATTAATAAAGAATCTAGGATTCTTAGAGGATGCCATTGAAAAGGGTAAGGGAATCACAATCAGAGCATATGATGATCAAGAAAGAGTGTCTCAGGGCACTATTCAGCTCCCTATTCAAGTAGGGCCAACCATTATGGAAACAACATGTCAGGTCCTTGTCCTTGATTTTCCTTATAACATTCTTCTAGGGTTTCCATGGATCCATGGGATGGAAGCAGTCACATCAACCTTCCATTAGTGCATAAAGTTCCCATGTCAAAATCAAGAGGTCATAGTTCATGGTGATCTTGAACCCTTTGCCTACTGCAAGAGCCTAGAAGTAAAATACTATAAAATCCCCTAAGTCCCAAAGAATGATGAAGCCCCTACCACCTTGTATGGAGGACCAGCTATGTTAGCATCCACTTCTGAGACAAAGACACCCACCATTCCTAATATATCCAAAATCAAGGTCATTATCCAAGAAAATGGGTGTGGGGATTACAGAATGAAGAAAAGTGCTTTTGTTCTAGGGGAGTTACCTAAATCTCCTAGAACTCATGGGCAACCCCAACCAGCTAAAACATCATCCCATACCTTCAAATTAGACCCTTCTAGATTCAAAAGTTGGGGGGATCTAACTTGGGAAATAGTAGATGAGAAAGACATATAAAGCTTGTTGTACCAAGATGAAAGGCCCATGCTTGATCTTCCCATGGATGAGAGTAGCAACAGATTACAAATGATGCTTGGTATGGGCTATGAAAGAAACAAGTAGCTTGGATAGAATGATAATGGAATTCTAGTACCTCTCATTCCAGAGAAGTGTATGAGAAATCTTGGCCTCAGATGTACCCCTCCAAAGGTGACCATACATGGAAAAGGTTCCTCAGTTAGAAAGGTTAAAAACCCCCCTTAGCTATTAGCAGTCGCCCTTCAATTACCAGTATCCATAGGTCTGCCCTTAGACAACTTTACCTTTGAAATAAATTATGTGTGTAGTAGTGATGAGGATCCCATAACTGACTTGCCTATGCTTTTCGAAGATTCCTCCTTGCTCATGATTAGTACCTTATCTTTTGAGTTAGACCATCAAACCTATGAAATAAACCTATTCCACCCTCAACTCATCAATTACAACCAATGGGGACCACCAATTTCGGACACATTGAAAAATGATGAGGTGCTCTCAGAATTCATGGGATTATGAGATACAATACCATATGGAGATCTCAAGGCCGGGTTTGACATCATACTTGACACACAGGCTTATTATGGGGAAATGCTTGAATCCTTTAGTCACAAAAGTGAAAATATAAGAATAATCTCTAGGTATTTGAGTGAAAACCACACTGTGGTACTCTCTGACATAAAAATAGTAAAAATAAAGGATGTATCCAATGGTGAAAACCTCTCTAAGGCACTAGAGGATGAAGGATTCAATCTTCCTCTTAGTGCAATACATTAGGAGAAGTCAGTTTTCCTAGTAGAAAAGTGCAACCCAGTCAACCTAGGAATAGAGGAAATACCACACATAACATTTTATGCAGAGTCACTTCTCATAGAAGAACAAGAACTTCTAGCTGCGTTCCTAAAAAAAGAAAGATAAACTTTGCATAGACCTATGCCGACATTCTTGGACTTGATCTAGAGGTGGTGGTTCATCACCTAGCTGTGTACCCTGAAGCAAAGCCAGTGAGACAAAAGAATAGAAAGATGCATCCCCAGATAGCCTTGTTGGTCAAAATGGAATTGCAAAAGCTCCTAAATGTTGGGTTCATATGTCTGATCGATTATCTAGAGTGGGTCTCAAACCTCACACTTGTTTCAAAACCCATTGGGGGAATCCACATCTACATGGATTTCTGAGACCTCAACAAAGCATGTCCCAAGGATGACTTTCCACTTCCAAACATTGACATGATTGTGGATATGGAAGTAGGACATGAGATGCTATAATTGATGGACATATTCGCAAGTTACAACCAGATCATGATAGCAAAAGATGACCAACATAAAACAACCTTCACTTGCCCATAGGGGACATATTGTTGGAATATGATGTCGTTCAGATTGAAAAATGTAGGAGCAACCTATCAGAGGGCCATGACACTAATCATATAGGAAACATTGATCATCTCACATGCATTACATTTCATTATTGTATAATATAGATTGGTTATTCTAAGCATCTTATAAACCATACATTTACATCCATTACATAATCATATAAACATAACATATACATCATATCATCCATTTGCATCATTATATAAGCATTATCATACCATGTACATATAAGCATGTCATCACATAGGCATCATATCATGTCATCTATATCATCACATAGGAATCATTATAAAAGCATCATCACATCATATCATGTGCATCATCATGTCATCCATATACACATCGTACATGAGAAATATATTGAAAAAGAAAAAGGAATATGTCATGGCATTTCATACACCATCATCCATATAGATCTGTTAGTATAAGCATTTTTAACCATTTTTATGTGCATCCATACATCATCATAAGAAGTGCATAGAAAGATACTGAAAAATAAATGCATCCATAAATCATTGCATCACATCATAACATCATATAGAAGCATACATCACATTGCATCAAATAGAATAAAAAGCATACATGCATCACATAGAATAGAGTCATCTCATAGCATATAGAACATCGCATATGGGAAATTAAAAACATCCATCCATCCTGCATAAAGAGGATAGAACACATCATATCAGATCAAACCATATCATCTCATATATATAATCAAGATAATAATACAACTATCATGGTACATGAATTAGGATAAGATGTCTGTGTGTATCAATCAGTATAATACAATCACCCATGGGGCTATAAAAAATGAGCCCATGGATCTCAAAATAATAGAGTCTCTAATAAAAAATTAGCTAGCCCTACTGGTTGCTCCGCTTACCACCTGGCCTCTCCTCGTGATCCTTTGGAGGCCTATATCTAGTCTATTGTGAATAATTAGGAACTCGTATTGCTCGAAGCATTGCCTAGTGGTAATGCCCTCGATAGTACTCACCCTCTCGTATAGCCTCTCAGTATGCCCACATAGACACTATGCTCTTGGAAGAAGATGCAACCATACCCTCTAGCTGCTGTCATCGACCCATCTCCTATGCTTCCTACAACTTGGCAACCTACTGCTATTGGATGGCCTAATCTCGCTTAGCTGTCAGGGCCAAGGCTTGCTATCTCACTGGGTCCCTCTCAGTAATAAGCACCTGTATTTGAGCTTTTAGTTGTAAAATTTGACTATCCCTCAGGTCTGGCTGTGGTGGTGGCTAGACTACTAGTTGGTCCTAGTGACCATCTCTTGGTGGGTCCTGCTGCCTATCTTGGTCCTGGCAACTATCCCTAAGCTGATCTTGATGCCCATCTCTAGGGGCATCCCTCTAATCCTTGTGCTACTCAAGCTGCTACTTTGGATGTCATAGAGGTGTCCCACCTCTTCCTCTACCCCCACTTCCACCTTTGTCACCATACCCATCTTCTCTACTTCCTTGCCCTCGCCCCTGCCTTGTTGATTGACCTTCGGGTCTCCTCTAAAGTATCTGTGCATTGGGAACTGTCAATCTCATTAGAGGATGGAACCAATCTCCATATTCTTATGTAACCCATGCATTTGCTAGCCCTTGATCATATGGCCATGGTTTGGCCACTAGCTATTGAAAATTGTCAATTGCATCCTCTGCTGGAATTGGTCAACCTTAGGTGGTCTCCCTTGTAGTATGCACAAAGATGGACACGTACTGGTCATCAAGATGGTATCAAGTCTCTCCAAATTGTTGAGCAACTCGGTCTGGTAGATACCACTCTATCATCGTGTGCTCTCTACCTTGCATCAAATGATCCTACCTGGAAAAGAACAACTACTGAACATTTTCATACCTAGCAGACATGCCAAGCTAAGGTCTCCAAGTAAAAAATTGTCATCTTGTCGATGACCCTCTGCCAGTGTTAGATGTCAGTCACCCTTGTGTACATGAAAGATAGTCAACCCCTAAATCTCTAGATGAATAGGTCATCTGACTCCATGATGATAGGTGTGACTCGTGGGCAAAGCACTACAATGTGCTCCTAGGCCCAGATGTGCAGTAATGTGACCCTTACTCTGATAGGTTGACTATCGTATTATGCAAAATCATGAAGATCATGGTAGAGGGAGGCTAAAATAATTGGCCCCTAGGAAAAGCACTCTCTCTATTGGAGCATCCACTCCTAGGCAAGACCCCATCCTAGGCTAAAATATCAATCATGTCGATCTGGTACCACAAGTCTTGAAATGATCATAGTTACAATCAATCAAAAATATGATACCTAACCTTTGTATTGCTCTAGCTCGATCTATCCCTCAGAGAAAATGTTCTCGTCCAGGGCCATGACATCATATTAGGCCTCTGTCCCTGCATCCACATCATAGATGAATCATTCTCCATGGATAGGAAAATGAAGAATGTGCCAAACATCCTCCAGGGTCAATATCGCTTCGCTTGTGGGGAAGTGAAACAAGGATGTCTCACTATGCCAGCACTCCGCCAATGTTGTCATCATGCCAAGGTGTGTCCGAATGGCTGGGGCATATGCAATGTACCAGAGTCCAATCGCTCCCAAGTGATCCTAGAGTAGCTTGTGCAAAGGGGGATCCTAAGTCAATTTACTTAGAATCAAAGACCTATGCTCCTATGAATGGACTTGCACCATGTCCTCCTCCATCAGAAAATTCATCGCATCAAGTTTTGTAAAAAATCAAGATCTTGCTTGGAGTTTGCACGCTTAAAACAACAAATGTGTCATTGTTTTCAAAGGAAATGTTGTTTGGAAACTCCAAACTACATTGATAGAGACCAAAAATTCCCAAACTCCACCACCACAACATAGTTTGACCGTGTGCTTGTTTGACCCCTAAACCTAAATTCCAAATTGCATCGCCGCAATGCAATTTGTAAGTGCGGCAGACTTTAACACCTAAACCCTAATTTCTAAACTATGCTGCTGCGATGCAACTCACACTAGCAACACACTTTAGGCCCATGCAGTGCCGATTTAAGATTTTTAGTAGCGCCAAATAGTGTCACTTGAATTGGTTGAACTTTGGACCCTAATTAATGTGCTCAGAAATCAAAAAACAAGGTCAGGACAAGATGACATACCACTGGTACACTCGAATGTGCTCAGAAATGTGTCATGGAAGCACGTGTTGTGCCATCTCGATTAGCGCTTAGAGCTTAGAATTCAAGAATCTCCAAAGGCTATGTGTGCAAATGTATTGGAAGTGGCCCCTTAAGGCCTATTTAAGCTTGAAAGTTAGGGTTTTGGACTCCTGAGCCCATTTTTTCCCAATTGAGGGTTGTTTCGCATCATTTTTTCACATTTTGGCATATTTTTAGCATCTTGGCCCCTTTCTAGACTTGTCAGGCACCTTGTCCTCTTTTTTGTGAGATCACCCAAAAATTGAAATTTTTGTCTGATCTCTCGAGGGGGCAGTATACTAGCATAATTCTGTCATTGAGGTAGTAGTAGGGCATTTTGAAAAACTAAGAAAATTTTGAATTTTGATCATGGTGAGCTTATTCTTTGAACCAATGCAATAGATACATTGCTTCAAAAAGGGGAAAAATGTAGACACAAAAATGTATCGATTGATCTTATACACCTGATCCTAATTTTACTAACATTGCTTCATCTTGAATCATCTCCTTTGCTAACCATTTAATCAAATAATTTGTATTTGATTAAATTCATCACATTTCATCTCTTAAATAAATAATTTTTTATCTAATTCATCATCTCTTATTTTGATTAATAGGGAAAAATAGGTTTTGAAGGGACCCAAAACCCTATACATTAGATACAAAATGTTGCTCCAAAAAATATTCAAAAGCCTACTAGCAGCAACCCAATAGCCATAAAACCAACCACCTTGGGTGCCAAACTAAAAGTAGAAAATAAAAAACTAGTGACACCCACCAACAACACAACAACAACAACAATGTACAAAAGACACACCAAACAAAAAATAAAAGAAACAAGAAACTAGTTAAGGCCACTTAGAGTTTTGGCCACCTCAATTTGCTAGTTTTTATGTTTTTCAACTATATCCAGTAGTTCATTTTTCTCAACATCAAAATATTTCTTCCATTTAGCTGAGCCTCTACCAATAGGTACCTTGTCATCATTCTTCATAGTTTTTTTACCCTTACCTTTAGCCATTTTCTCTTTCTCCATGATCTTCGAGAAGAAAACTTGATCTTCTCTAAGCTGCCCAATTTTCTTAAAGTGAATTTTTAAGGCTTATGTACTATTCTTAACCAAAGTATGGCTTACTTGCAACAATTTTTTTATATCCTCATTAATACTAGTAACTTTGGCCTCAAGGGCCTACATTCTATCCTCGCACAATGCCTTGAAATCATTAAACAAACCTTCCAATTCTACCATTCTATCATCTCCTGTTAATTAAATAAATTATTTTATTTAATTAGCTTCTATTGTCTCCCTTTAATTAAATAATTCATTTTATTTAATTAAATCTCTAAAGTCATTCTATTAAATTAAATAAATTAATCCTTATTTGATTTAATCTAACACCATCTTCTTTAATTAAATAAATCAAAATCTTTATTTAATTAAGTCTAATTCATTTTCTTCTCATTTTGATTTAAATTTATCTAAAAGTCTAAGTCAAAATGGTCAAATCAACTAATCTCCTTTTAGATTAATCAAATCCAGATTAATGCTAATCCTAATCACCAAATCTTCTAGCTTTTGCAACTTGCTCATGAAAATCATTTCTATTGATTTATTAAATATTCAATTACTTTAAAAAATGCATCCAAAAGGGAATATTCTCCAAGTTTTAAAAATACCTCCAAAAGGGTTTGTACATCCAACAAGGCATTTAAACCTCTTTATTTACATGTCCTTTTGCCTTGATCCAAGTAGCATTAACTTTCTTTTCTCCTCCCTCCAACTTGTCATTTCATCTATTTTGAAATTCCACCTAATTGAATTTAATTGCACATTCACCAAAATGTGCTCCACCTTTGTCCACTCACATGTTGACAAGTGGTTTTATGCTATTGAGTGCATGATGTGGAGATTTCAGTAGGGAAGAAATGAACCTTGAGATATAGTTCTCCAAACTTTCATCTTCCTTATGCTACATCTTGAAGATATCATCTCCTTTCATATCACTGCCCCTATAGTATTATTTATACTTCTCAAGAAACTTTGTTTTCATATCATCCCAAGTCTCTATAGTATTCCTACCTAGGCTCATAAACCATCTTAATGCAGCTTCTTTCAATGTGGTAGGAAACAATTTAAGCCTATGAGAATTAGTGGTATAGTCATAGATTTTGTACAGAATATCAAACTCAAACAAGAAAGTGTCAGGATCTTTTGTTACAAGCCCATAGAAGCTAGGAAGAACTGAAGCGGGGATGTTCTTGAGATTATCAACTTCATTCTAATGAGTGATAGGAAATGGAAAAGATGGTTGGTTGGTTTGATTGGATTTACATGAGCCATATCTGCTTGATGGAATGCCAAAGAAAATGGATTTTCAATCAGGTTTTGGGTAGCTTGGCCTTCAGAGGAAGTTTCAAAACTTGTCAAATTGGGAAATGCATCAACAAAAGGATGTGCCTCCTCTTCTTCTTCATCTCTTGTCAGATTTTGAAACTCAACTAGCTGGTTATCAGGATTAGGGTCATTAAGAAGGAATCTCCCATGAGCATCTCTTCTCCTACCTCTATGCATGTGGTATTAACTCAGTATTAGCCAACTCACATAAAGAATTGGTGAAAGAATAGCAGATCATTACTTCTCTCAATGAAGGGTATGCTAAAAAAAAACTTCAAAGATACTAAAACAAGAAAGAAACTAGAAATGACTCCAAATAATTTCCTGGTTTGACACCATCCCCAACAATGACACCAAAAATGTTGACCTCCTCTAACCCAGTTTAATAACTAATCCCTTAGAGTTGTGAATTAGAGATTAGACATCTACACTAAGTAATTATCTTTCTCATCATGAAGGTGCATTTCATTGTCAACCTAGGGACATAAACTTGAAATGGGTCAACGTTGTATGTGCACTAGGACTCCACTATAGTCATCCTTAAAATAGAAAGGAAATAGTACTGAAAATAAAATGATAGAAAGAAATTAATATAAGCATTGAGCATGAATCAACTACACTAAGCATCAACTAACTGAACTAGAATGGATAACAAAAATAGAAATCTCAACAAATAGACAAGAAATTAATTTTTTTTCCTTGGTTGTAGGAACAGTCACAAAATAGAGTTCCAATGGCTGTAGGAATAGACAACTATTGAAACCAAAACTAGTTACTGAATAGAAAAATAAATTTTAAACTAAATGGGTGGAAGTCTCACCAAGTGGGCCCCCTTGAATGAGTCCTCCCTAAGCTAACTTAAATACAACAAATCAAAATATCATTTTATTCCTTGAAAACATGATTACAACATATCAACAATATGACTATATTACTTAAACTGAAAATGCAAGTACAATCTCAAAACATCCAACCTTGTGAAAAGGGGCATTTGACCATTATTTATAGAGGGAAAAACTTCTAATTAACCCTAACTACCTAGGCATTCTACTCCAACATAATAGGAGGATGACATTTATTGAAAACATGGAAAAGAGAGGGATGAAGTTATGCATGCACCAGATTTAGTCAAAGTAAACTTGCCTCAATGAGGATACGACACAAAAACACTTCCTAGATTCAATCAACTAACAAACATGATCATTTAAAAGGTAGTTATAACTTCCATACGAGGTAGGAATTTCTCTCCATGGACCTCTTTAATGACCATTTTTTACTTCCTTAGCAATCAGCCAGCTGGCAAGAACGTCTTCTACTTTGTAGGCTTCATTTATATCAACACCTTAATATGAACCTACATAATAACATTAGCACACATAAAACAATTGCATATCCATAATCACCTTAAAGTAACATTCATTAAACCACATGTAAAGTTAATATAGATAATTCACATAGCATGTTAATGTCATCAAAAGTCACAAGTATAAGTTCATGCCCAAGGTTCATAATTCTAGGGAAATAAGATGGAGAATGCTAATAACTAGGTGCTAAAGTTTATAGTATCATCAAAAAAATATGATAATCCCTATCAAAATTGAGCCATTATTTGGACTCATCATCACCCATACACCAAAAATTTATAATATCTTGGGTACTCATACCCATTTCCAAAAACAATATTAAAAGACATAAAACTACACCCTACATAAATCATATAAACTAAATCATTAAATAAATTGGGTATATAAAACCAGCATCAAACAACTTTTAAAGTTCATTTTTCACTATTTCTCTAAGTGTTGGATTTACTCTTCTTTGAGGTTGTCTAACTGGTAAACAATCTTCTTTAATATATATCCTATGAGTACAAACTCGAGGATCTATTCCTTGCATGTCCCCATATTCCCATTCAAAAGCTTTATGCTGTTCTTGTAGCATTTTTAATAAGTCAGCCTCTTGAGACTGTGACAACTTGCTATTGACATTCAAATAATGATCTGGAGACAATTCTATCTGCTTATTGAGATTACTCATAAAATCTACAGGTAATGTTTGTACCTCTTGTGGAAGCAAGTTATGAAAAATTGCCAGAAGTTTGGGCAATGAACTCTCAGAATTTAGTTGCTGCAGGAAACATTGAAGATGACTGCCATTTGGATAAGATGAACTACCCGTATCAGAGTTGTACTGTAAAATTTGAAAAAGCAAAGCATCCTCACTTTGAAGCTGTAAGAATGGATCATTTTGAAGCATCATTAATTGAGCCAAAGAATTGGCTTCTTCAGTTTCTTCCTCCACATCTGGCCAGACAGGTTGGGACAAATCTGGTTGAGGTCTAGCAGGCGGATACAAGGCCAATTTCTTTGTGGACTGTCCATCAGAAATGGTCATATCTCCATAACGACATCCTATAAAAGCATCAGCAGTTGCTAACCATGGCCTACCAAGGATAACTGGATACCCTCCTAAAGTTGCCTTAACTGATAATATTGTGAAATCAGCAGGATACTCCCAAGATTCAAGAGTGACAATTACATCTTCCACCATCCCATCAGGTTTAACTGTGGAGCTATCTGCAAGCTGCAGAACTGTGGGTGTAGACCTAATATTTGGAATGTTCAAGGAGTCCATAGTATTCTTTGTCATAACATTAATGGCAACACCTAAGTCAATAAAAACATTTTTTACAACTTGGCCATTTATATGTATCTGCACTACAGGACTTCCAGGATCAATATACTTTGGAATGACTACATTTTCCAACATTATATCAGCCAATTTCCCTAAGACATGAATTGTTTGGGGATCCTTTTTCTTCCGTCCAGGCTTCTTCAAACAGGCTTCTTTAATAACTTTTCCAAAAATGGGAACATCTTTAATAGCCTGAAATAAAGGTATTTGAATCTGTACATTCTTGAGCTGATCCAGAATGTCAAAAGTGGGTTCTTCCATGAATTTAAATGCAGTACTTTGCAACCTCTGAGGAAAAGGTGGGTTGTCTTGACTTTGGAAAACCAGTTCCTTAGAAACTGTATCGGTTATAGGCATATGCTCAGTAGGAACAGCAGGTGTAGTAGATTTTTCAAGGGGAGAATCTGGTATTTCAGTAATCAGAGGTGGTTTGGGAGCAGGTAAAGTGGTTCCAGACCTCAAATGGATGTCATTAACGTTTAAGACATAAGCTTGATATTGGTTTTCTTCGGCAAGATACATAGGATGTTGTGGTTGCTGCTGTTGCTTATTATTAGGATTAGGCAAGGGCTGGGCAGGCATAGGCGTTTGCTTTGGAGGGCCAAGATTCGTGGAGGTTGCTACAGGAGGTGGCATGAGGGCCTGTGGTTGTGGCTGTGGAAGCTGCAGGAATCCAGGGGACTGGTTTTGCCATTGCTGAGGACCTCTCCATTGAGGATTTTGTTGCCAATTTCCTGAAGGTGGGGTCCATTTCCCTTGTGGCTGCTGCCAACCTCCTTGAGGAGATTGCCATTGTGGGGTCTAATAATTAGGCCAACTTGGTTGAGGTGGATTCCAGGGTGGTGGTGGTCCATATGCATGTTGACATTGGTTATTATAGCTAGAATAAGGATTACCAAAAGTTAAAGGATCTTGAGGCATACCTTATCTTTGGGCCCATGGTCTCCTTTGCGCAACAAAGAACACTTGATCATCATCACCTTCTACTGGTTTGAAGTCAGTAGGTAGTTGCCTGGCTCCCAAATTAGCCACCATCTTGCATCTGTAGTCACGCTTCTTCTGTCTACAGTATGGACAGAACTCGGCCAAAACTACCTCAGCTTCCTCATGTTTCTTTCGAGCTCGCATAGTGTCCAGTTGTGTAGCCATATTATTAATGATGTCCTGCTTGAAGTCAAACAACAAATTTGTTATCTCCATCCGAGAAACTCCACCAGAAGAAGACTTCCCCACTGTAGCATGATGACCTCGACCTTTCTTAACTATTTCTCGAGAGTAGTTAAGACATATTTTCTTTATATCATCCCAGGACAGTTGGGCTATATCACCTCCTCCCATCAGGTCCAAGGCGTCTATACAGGCATCACTGATTCCCCTTAGAAAGAGTAGTTTCTGAGAGTCCTCGTTGAGAGTATGGTTTGAGTTCCTCTTTAGTGAAAATAAAAACCTGAAAATATAATCTTCCAGACTTTCATCCTCCTTCTGCTGAATTTGGAATATGTCATCACCTTTGCTGGCACTCTTACAATATTCCTTATACTTTTCAAGGAATTTCGCCTGCATGGCTGCCCAACTATCTACAGCACCTCTTCCCAAACTCATGAACCATCTGAGAGCTCCTTCCTTCAAGGTGGAAGGAAATAATTTCAGTTTATGAGCATATGTGTTGTAGTCATAACTGCGACAAAGGACATCAAATTCAAACAGAAAAGGCTCCAGGTCCTTCATAACCAAGCCATAAAACTTTGGAAGCAAGGAAGCGGGAATGTTTTTAAGATTGTCAGTATCTCTCTAGGAAACAATGGGAAACTCAAATGTTGGAGGTGGATTATTAGGTGGATTATTTGCCATGTTTGGTTGCTGGAATAACAGAGCGAATGGATTTTCCTTAGGTTCGTTGTCAGCTGGGTCAAATGGTAGTTCAATAAACAGATTTTCAGGGAGGAACCTTCCCAGTGCGTCTCTTCTTCTTCTATGCATGCAATATGGTGAGTGGCTTGAAAGATTTTGAAAATTTTTGACTAAAAAACTAAACTAATGCTAAAAATGACTTCTGAAAAATTCCTAGTTGGACGCCATCCCCGGCAACGGCGCCAAAAATGGTCGCGTCCACAAAAGGATATGAAAATCACAGTAAAATTTTTTCTGGGAATTGGACATTCTGACAGGTGACTTATATCTCTCTATGGACGTTCATTTACTTGTCAAACCAGGGGACGTATACTTTAAATGGCGCGGCAAAATATATGCACTAAGAACTAGTTTTGGTCAAATCTCAGCAGAAATAAATACTAGAAAAGAAATGAAAAATTCTTTAACTCAACTATGCTTTAATTAAAACAGAAACCATAACAGCTACGACTAAAGCACAGACTATGAACTGGCCTTATGCTGCAGGAACAGGCACAGGGATGGATTCTCTATGCTGCAGGAGCAGTACAAGACTAAGTTTGTATGAAAACTTCAAAGATGAAAGCTAACTGAAGATCAACAGAAAAGAACAACTAACTAACTAGCTACAGATACTTACTAAGTGGGCCCCCTTAGCAAGCATCTACCGATTACACAGATACTAAACTCAAAACTTCATCAAACTTTATTCATGAAAACAGAATGGTATACATTGCTTTGTTGATATAGAAACTAACAACAAACTCTGTCTCTTGTCATACAGATTCTGTTTTTCATTATAATACTGACTCTTACATGATATCTGCTATCACTATGCTTCTATATTTTTTCTAACTATCATTTCCCTTACTCTAACTATATCTACCCACTCACGCAGGAGGAGTATATTATTTTTAAATCAGAAGAACAACTAACTAACTAACCCTATCAAAGAAAGATGTGGAAGTAAAGTGTATCCCAGAATCAAGGAACAAACTTCATAAATGAATTTATGTGTTCAACCTGATCCAGAGAGAATCTAGCACTCCACTCTTTCCAGATTGACTGTCATTAAAAATCTTCCCAACGGTTTTAGTCAAAGAGTGCCACAGGATCAGCCTCTCCAATTTTCAGATTCATAACATGCCCAAACGCCTTCTCAGTATCAATGACCACTGATTTTTTGACGTGGATATAAGGACCAAATCATCAATGACCCTTCATCTAGATTATACTTTGACCCTGCATACACTTCTGTCACCTTTTCTGGGTTGAGCTTATGTGTAGCATTATTATCTTTCAAGAAACTATCAACAACTAGTGTAGAATTCAGATCCAAACCAAGAAAAATCATAACACCGGTAGTTTCCAAAATTTTCCTCCCCTTTTCAGGGGTCATATCTGCCATCTCCTTGTCCACACATATTTTCAAATCATTCAGCAATTGCTCTTTATTACCTGATGTAATAATATCAACCTTTTCCCTTATTTCTTTTCCCTTTTGTTTGTACAAGAATGCCTTAAACTCTGGAGAGTTTACAAATTCATCATTTCATAAAAATGATCTATATTCTACATGCCTTGCATCTGCCTCTACATTCTCCTCAGCACTCAATTCTCTACCAGGGAAACTGTAATGCTAAGTTCTCAATCTACATATTTTACTTGGTTGGACTTGTGGTACATTATCCTCAGATGCCTCCTCCCTAGAAGACAACAACTTTGCATCCAGTAACCCTTGATTATATCTTTCAAACACTATCTATGCTTCTTCCTCTTCCAAATTCTAGATCATATCATCAAAGTGATAGGGCACATGTTGATACCCTCCAAAGTTTATCCTTATTTTAGCAGATTTAATGTACCCTTCTGGATCAAAATTCTTTTAGGGTGGTCCTCTTTTCATATTGTGCTACAATAGTTTATCAAGGATCAAATTGTATCCTTCTTTGGCTAGCATAGTAAAATCACCAAAGCATAATGTACTAGGCATGAAAGCCTGCTTTCCAAAGGAGCTAAAATTCATAACGCTGGAATAGTCCATCTATTTGAAAATTTCCAAATATGCAATTATGTCTGAGACTTTTTTGGAAAAATGAATGGGGCATCTTCAAACCCATAAACTCTAATCATAGTAGCACCCTCCAAGCAATACCAATCTCCCCAATTATGACTAATTGGCCCATTTAAATCCTTTGACCGAAGAAACCTCTTTATCTCTTCAGATAAAGAATAATCACATGGATGATTGTACAATTTGTACACTGTCTTCACAAAATATTCCTCAAAATGAACAAAACTATTATTGGTAAACTTACTGTCCCAAACAACAATCCATAATTGAACAGGTAATGTTGCACCTTCCTTGTCAAATTGAGAAATCCTCATCTCCTAAGGCCATAGTCCCAACTCCTGTCCAAAATATGACACTATGTGCATCAACAATGAATAATGCCTAAGATGAAAGATAGAAGCTCCACCCTTTATTTCCATCAATCCAAAATCAAGCCCCTTAAAAATGTATGAGGCATAATCAAATGGCCTAGAGTTGTGGTATTGGATATTTGCTGAAATTATCATAGGAACAATTGACATATACTCGAGGACACCCATTCCCAATACCTGTCCTACTGAGAAATAAGTGTACTTCATATAGGGTTCAAGTAGGTCAATATGAAAAGGAGGTCCATCACTATCCTATAGAGGAACTGGTTTGCCACCTTGTCTAATCCATTGAATTGGCAACCTCCAACCCTTATAAATTGTGTCCATTCTCCCGAACTCCATTTCCAATTCTTCACATATGATTTTTTCATTGCAAACCCCTTCCAAATTGAAAACCTCCCCTATTGCTTCTTCTGATAAGTGTATTTGTGGTTTCCTAGATGGGTCACATATAGCTTTGAGTTTCGGGTTATAATGAATAGCTAACAATTGTACCAATTTATCATTGACAAATACATTAGGGCACACCAGCTTTCCCAAATTAAGCTTCCATGGGTTGCATACTGGCTCAAAAAAAATTCTCTGATAATAGTGTAAATTAAACAATTCATACCCTCTTATTAGAGTCCAAACATCTCCTATGAGTTTACATTTATCATCCAATTTATCTATTTCTACCCTAAGTTGTGTAGATCGTCTAGCTTTAGGTCCAAAGCCAGGTAACTGGTCAATGAGGTCTTGATTTAATCTTCATTCAGTTCCCTCATGTTCTATCTTAGTTTTTTGTTTCTTTCCTTTAGGTTGACTGTTTTCACCATGATTTCTAATTTTCAATTTTCTTGAGCTGGGGGACTCCATTCCTCAAAAGTTACAAAAGTTAAAATTAGAGGAACTAAGGCACAAGAACTTACTGTATTTTTCTCGAAGCTTTTGGACTACAAAAATGTTTGGGTTCTTCGTTTGCCTTCCTGATTTTTCCGTTGTCAATTCCACACTAAGGTTTCCAATTGATTCCTCCTTATTGAGCTTCGTCGCGTCATTAATGTGTTAGCTAAAACACGAGTGCAGTGAGTCCTTTTTTGAAATTCACACTTTGACATCATTGGTATTGTCGGTGAGACATTTTCAAATCTTAGGTGATAGCTTTTTAGCAACATTCATTAAACCATTCGTTAAAAGATCCTGTAGACTCCCCGACACCTCAAAGTCTCACCGACTATTACAAACTATATATCACTCTAATGTCTCGCAGTCTTAGCAACATCCAAAGTCTCACTGATAGTTATCCTCTAAGTTTCATTAATTCAAAAGTGAATATGTATTGATGTCTACTCTAAAACAACATGGTAAAAGGTTTAGCGAATCATTGGAATATGAAATCAAGGAAAATTTTGATGCCATTTTGTTCTTCTGGGATTATATGTAGAAACCATTTCTCAACCATGTTGCAGGGAAGAAAGCATTAGGAAGGGAGGAACCAAACATCCACCTTTATACATTTCACGACGCTTTACATGTAGGCACTTCCATGGTACTAGACCAGGGTTCGTTGCATCCTGGCTAGCTCACCATCGTGGCTCAAAATGAGGATGAAGTAGCCTAGTTTACTAGTTATATGACTTTCTTGCAAATGAAATGGTAGGTGTGAAGAATGTCCAAGCAGAGCCACAGGATAGGAACTCGACATGCGACAAAAGAATGGAAGAATAGCTAAAGTTTTTTCAGTCAAATTTTTTTCTTTCTAGTTGAGGCTTGTTATGCGTCCTTTACCTTATTTTCTCTTAGCCATGTATTTCTCAAGCAAATTAATCTTAAGGTTGCAGTACTTTAAATAGCTTTTTGATATTCTACATACTGTCCCTATGATGTGAGACAATTTTTGTAATGCCCCTATGATGCAGGAAAATTTTATAATCCTTATATCAATTTGAGTCAATCTATAAAATATTTTGGGCTATAACCAAATTTTTTCTTCCTGGTTCTTTCCTATCGGTATGCCCTCATAACTAGGTATATGTACATATTTATTACATATTTTAATATATTATTGTGGCTCGCCACTTTTATCAAAAAAAAGAGGCTAATTAGAAATTAAAAAATAATAATAAAACATATTAATTTTATTTTTTAAAATATATGGTGAACTAGAGGATAGAGTCCTCTTCCAAAGGGTATAATTTACTTTTTGAAAATGATTAATAAAAGAGACAATAGCTGAAATCCCATGAAAAATGTCAAATTATGACAAATTTGACTTTAAAATGTTACCATGAGAAAAATAGACATCAAAATTTGATTTTTTCCATGCATTGGATATTGAAATAGCTATTTGGAGAAAAAAATTTAGGAAAAAATGAAGATTTTTTTGATTTGTTTCTTGAGGTCCCATGAACGTCACCTTTTTTTAAAAAATTTCAACATTCCAAAATCTGTTCTTAAATTGATAAAAAAAATAATGAGAACAATTGTTTTTTAAAATAAGAAAAATTATAGGAATAAAATTCATCAAAAGTTCTAGATTCTATTAGTTTACATCATTTTGAAATTCAAAACATAAAGACCACTTTTATGTGGTAGAAATTCAAAAAAATTCTTGTAGTTGGCCAATTCCTTTATAAAGTGTGACACAAGTTTGTGCTTTTACCCATATATATAATCTTTTTTGAGGATTTGTTTTCTTTGCCAATTCAAGTATGGTGCACTAGAGGAGAGAGTTCTCTTCAAAAGGGTATAATTTTTTTTTTGAAAATGATTAAAAAAATAGACAATAGTTGACATCCCATGAAAACTATCAAATTCTAACAAGTTTAAGTTTAAAATGTTATTATGAGAAAAATATACATCAAAATTTTATTTTTTTCCATGCATTATATATTGAAGTACCTTATTTGGAGAAAAAAGTTTTAGGGAAAAATCAAGGTTTTTTAATTTGTTTCTTGACAACTCGTGAACGCCACTCTTTTTTAATTTCTCATTCCAAAATCTAATCTTAAATTGATAAAAAAGAATAATGAAAACAAATTTTTTAAAATATAAAAAATTATAGGAATAAACTTCATCAAAAGTTCTACATTTCATTAGTTTACATCATTTTGAAATTCAAAACATAAAGACCATTTTTATGTGGTGGAAGTTCAATTTTTTTGTTGTTGGTCGATTCCTTTATAAAGTGTGACACAAGTTTGTGCTTTTACCTATATATATATAATATCTTTTCTAAGGATCAATCTTCTATGCCAAAATTTTGTGTGACTGTTAAGAGGGGAATTTTGTTTTTGAAACACATACTTGAATTGGCTCAAGATGAGGGAAATTTAATGAAACTAGAGTGGTTGGTTATTTTGAAGAATAATCTCTAGGGAGATATTCCAACCAATTTAATGACTCTAAAAATTTTGAGAGTATTGTGTTTGTATACTGATAATTTGTCTCGATGAATTTCAATCAGCAATGACTAGCTAAGGAGGTTGTCCAATTTGGATTTGAGCACCAATCAACTTCACTACACAATTGCCCATGGAGACTCTTAGTTTGTCTTTCAATCAGCATACCATAGAGATACCAGCTTAGCTCGGTAAGCTACGACATTCGAAGTATTTATGGTGAACAAAAACATGCTCAAAGGATGGCTACCATAGAGTTTGGGTATATACTTCGATCTTCGTTTCATTCAAGTGCTGGGAAAAAAAATGGAAGGACCTCTACCAAAGAATCTATGCATGAGAGGAGCACTCTTTAATTTGGATGCCTCTTCAAACAATTTCAATGGTACTTTGTCTTCATCCTTGGAAGTTTGCATGTCTCTATAGTATATGCACATTGAGAACAACCAACTGAGCGACAAGATTCCTCTTGGGATATGGGGTTCTTCCAATCTTATATATTTGTTTCTTAACAATAAGAAGTTTGAAGATCTAATTAGAAATTAAAAAAATAGAAAAAATATTAACTTTTAAAAAAAATATATAGTGCAGTAGATGAGAGAGTCCTCTTCTAAAGGATTTTTTTTTTTTTGAAAATGATTAAAAAAAGATAATAGTTGACATCCCATGTCTCTATATTATTTTTTACAAAAGAGGCTGATTAGAAATTTTAAAAAATAGTAAAATATATTAAAAAAATTTTAAAAGTATGTGGTGCACTAGAGGAGAGAGTCCTCTTCAAAAAAGTAAATTTTTTTTTTAAAAATGAATAAAAAAATAGACAATAGTTTACATTCCACAAACACTAATTTTTTTTGAAAAGTTTAAATTTAAAACATTATTACAAGAAAAATATACATCAAAATTTAAATTTTTTTGTTCATGCACCAGATATTGAAGTAATCTATTTGGAGATTTTATTTTTTAGGAAAAATGAAAGTTTTTTTCAATTTGTTTCTTGACGACTTGTGAGTCACTTTTTTTTGAAATTTTTAAAATTCCAAAATTTGATCATAAGTTGATAAAAAAAAAATGAAAACAATTTTTAAAAAATATAAAAAATAACAGGAATAAATTTTATCAAAAGTTCTACATGTCATTAGTTTGCATCATTTTGAAATTCAAAACATAAATACCACTTTTATGTGGCTAGATATGTCGAAGAATAATCTCTACAGAGATATTCTAACCGGTTTAATGGCTCTCGAGAATTTGAGAGTATTGTATTTGTATACCAAGATTTTTTCTGGACAAATTTCTACCATCATTGACTAGTTTAGGAGGCTGTCTAGTTTGGATTTGAGCACCAATCAACTTCACTGCACAATTCCCTACATAATTGTCAATCACATATTTGAAGACTTTTATTTTGTCTTTCAATCAACTTATTGGAGAGATATTAGGTCATCTCGACAAGCTATGACATTTGAAGTCCTTTACAGTGAACAAAAACATGCTCAATGGATGACTGCCAAAGAGTTTGGGTATATACTTTGATCGCTTTCTCGTTTAAGTGATGGAAAAAAAATTGGAAGGCCCTCTGCCAAAGAATCCATGCATGAGAGGAGCACTCTTTAATTTGGATGCCTCTTCAAACTATTTCAATAATACTCTGTCTTCGTCCTTGAAAGTCTATACATCTCTACAATATTTGCACATTGAGAACAACCAGTTGAGTGGCAAGATTCCTCCTGAGCTATGGGATTTTTTTAATCTTGTACACTTGTTTCTTAGCAATAATAAGTTTGAAGATCTTATTAGAAATTAAAAAAATACTAAAACACATTATTTTTAAAAAAAAGTATATGGTGCTCTAGAGGAGAGAGTCCTCTTCAAAAGGGTATAATTTATTTTTTCAAAATGAATAAAAAAAATAGACAATAGTTGGAATCCTACGTCTCTACAGTATTTTTTAAAAGAAAGCTGATTAGAAATTAAAAAAATATATTAAAACATATTAAAATTATTTTAAAAATATATGTTGCACTAGAGGGGAGAGTCCTCTTCAAAAGGGTATAATTTTTTTTTGAAAATGATTAAAAGAATAGACAATAGTTGACATCCCATGTCTGTACAGTATTTTTTTTAAAAGAGGCTGATTAGAAATTAAAAAAATTAGTAAAACATATTAAAAGCATTCTAAAATCTCATCTTAAATTGATAAAAAAATGAAAACAATTTTTAAAAAATCTTAAAAATTACAAGAATAAAGTTAATCAGAAGTTCTACATTTCATTAGTTTAAATCATTTTGAAATTCAAAATATAAAGACCACTTTTATGTGGTGGAACTTCAAATTTTATTATTTTTGTTAGTTGATTCGTTTATAAAGCGTGACATAGGATTGTGCTTTTACCTATATATATATATAATCTTTTCTAAGGATTCGTATTCTTTGCCAAAACTTTGTGTGGTTGTCAAAAGGGGAATTTTTTTTGAAACAAATACTTGAATTGGCTCAAGACGAGGGAAATTTAATGAAGCTAGAGTGGTTGGATTTGTCGAAGATTAATCTCTGGGGAGATATTTCAACCAGTTTAATGGCTCTTGAGAATTTGAGAGTATTGTATTTGTATACCAATAATTTGTCTAGATGAATTCTAACTAGCATTGACTAGCTAAGGAGGTTGTCCAGTTTGGATTTGAGCACCAATTAGCTTCAAGGTATCATTCTTCATGAAATTGCCAATCTCACATATTTGGAGACTCTTATTTTGTCTTTCAATTGGTTTACCAAAGAGATACTAGCTCAACTAGGCAAGCTACGACATTTGAAGTCCTTTATGGTGAACAACATGCTCAATAGATGGCTACCATAGAGTTTGGGTATATACTTTGATTTTCATCTCATTCAAGTGATGGGAAATAAATTGGAAGACGTTCTACCAAATAATTTGTGCATGAGAGGAGCACTCTTAAACTTGGATGCTTCTTCAAACAATTTCAATAGTACTTTGCCTTCATCCTTGGAATTTTTCACGTCTCTATAGTATCTGTACATCGAGAATAACTAGCTAAGGGGCTAGATTCCTCTTAGGCTATGGTGTTCTTTCAATCTCATACACTTGTTTCTTAGTAACAATAAGTTTGAAGATTTAAATAGAAATTAAAAAAATAATAAAAATTTTTAAATTTTTTTAAAAAAATATATGGTGCACTAGAAGAAAGAGTCCTTTTCAAAAGGGTATAATTTATTTTTTGAAAATGATTAAAAAAATAGACACAAGTTGACATCCCACATCTTTATAGCATTTTTTAAAAAGGGTTCATAAGAAATTAACAAAATAGTAAAACTTATTAAAAAAAATTAAAAAATATATGGTACACTAGAGGAGAAAGTCCTCTTCAAAAGTGTATAATTTATTTTTTGAAAATGATTAAAAAAATAGACAATAGTTGGCATTCCATAAAAACTATCAAATTTTGACAAGTTTAAATTTAAAACATTATTACGAGAAAAATATACATCAAAATTTTATTTTCTTTTCCATGCACTAGATATTGAAGAAACTTATTTGGAGAAAAAAATTCAGGAAAAAATGATGTGTTTTTCAATTTGTTTCTTTACAACTCGTGAACGTCACTTTTTTCTGAAATTTTCAACATTCCAAAATCTAATTTTAAATTGATAAAAAAACAATAAAAATAATTTTTAAAAAACTTGAAAAATTAAAGGAATAAACTTCATCAAAACTTCTACATTTTATTAGTTTACATCATTTTAAAATTCAAAATAGAAAGACCACTTTTATGTGGTGGAAGTTCAGAATTTTTTTGTTGTTCATCGATTCCTTTATAAAGTGTCACACAAGTTTGTGCTTTTACCTATAGATATATATAATCTTTTTTGAGGATCCATCTAATCTTCCAAAATATTGTGTTGCTGCCAAGAGGGGAATTTTGTTTTTAAAACACATACTTGAATTGTCTCATGACGAGGGAAATTTAATGAAGCTAGCCGCTTACTCATCCAACTAATTGTACCACCATTCATCATCAAAATATATCCACTGGTGGATCTTCCGTTGTCAATGTCCACTGCCCAATCAGAATCCACATAGCCTCGAGTGTTGAGATTCCTCTGTGATTCAACCAAATTTCCATGGTAACACAAAACATATTCTGAAGTGCCCTTCAAATATCTGAACACTCTTTAAATAGCATCACAATGTGTCCTTCCAGGATTTTCCATAAAATGACTTAGTACTCCCAATGCTTGGGAAATGTCTGGCCTTGTATAGACCATTGCATACATTAAACTACCAACTACACTAGCATAAGACACTCTGGTCATTTCCTCCATCTCAGTAGGAGATTTTGGACAGTCTTCAATAGATAGCTCCATTCTGTAACGACCGTCATGCAAACTCCAGAGAACACACACATTAAGCGAATAATTTTTTTTTTAAAATAATAAAAGTAACATGTAACAACATTAAACCATAATCAAATAAAATTAATACACTTGGTTCTCTGGGGCACGCGAGGTTACATTGCAACCACAACACAAAATAAAGATAACGAAAACAACATAACCATTTAATTTATGAAAACCATATACAATGATACAACTGATAGCCATGATGCGAGTATGATAACATCGCATAATTACATCCATGATAAATCTTTTAACAAGATCCAAATCAAACCTAACTATTACATCATTGAAATAATATTACATTACAATTTTCTTGATACATGAATTACATTGAATTTCCCAACATGGGGATTGATACAAGAACAAGGAACATGAAGTACAACTGATCACTGGAACATCTGCACTGCGGAAAGCTGAGAAGACAAGACGATGATGGGGAACCCAACGGGTGGAGCACGTTCCACCCAACCATGTGAATTACAAGTAACTCACCCCCCGTGCTCAGAGGTGACGAGGAAGTGAACCCGACCATGAATGTCAACCGACTCAACAACAATATGAAATGAAACAAGTACAACTCAAGTATGCAATGCAAACCATCAACGTTCACAGACCATGAGACAAGTTAAAAACCAAGAAACTCATCACAATAACATGAAGTACTATCAATTAACAATCATGAAACAATTCACAAGAATTCAAAGAAACATCACAAAGAGATAACATCCAGAAGAACCGAACCAACACCCAAAATACATTTCCAAATAAAACCAAACCAACCATTATAAAGAATACGATTCCATAATAACTTCTGAATCAACCATTCAATACACCATTCCATAAGCAACAAGAAACAAGTCAGACGGGTGTCAAGTAGGGAGGGTCATCACATAACTCTCATGGGATCCCCTGGCTCTTCCTCCAACTGAGGCGCCGGCACCCACCTATGGATTCCCTAGCCCTAAAATCAGAACAACATAAAAATAACAATATCCAGAGGCAACAAGAAACAAGGACAACAAAGTGTCTAGTGGAGAGTGTCATCGCATAGCTCTCATGGGATCCCCTGGCACTTCCTCCTAACCGAGGCGCCGGCACCCATCTATGGATCACCTGGCCCTTCCTCCTACTGAGGCGCCGGCACCATAGGGTAGCTAATGCGGAGCCGATGGTCTCTCATGAAGACGAGACTACGACTTTGCCGACCACGGCCTACTCAGTCTATCACTAGTCTACGGTAGCCCTAATGCATAGACGAGAAATCCATTTTTCTTTATCTTGTATGTTTTACTACCCATCCCCCTAAATTCTATTTTTAGGTTATCACTTGTTTAACTACTCTTGCGTGGGTTCCCCTGGCACTTCCTCTTACCCGAGGCGCCGGCGCCCACGAAGAGCCACTCTCCCTATGACCCTTAACATATCTTAAATCGGCAAGGGTTGAACTAAATCATATAAAACATAGAACTCGAATCCACACACGTGAGGTAGTACTCCTCTCGCAACAACCCATAACAAACTATCACAGAAACACGTTCAACCCTTCCAAGCATAAATCATTAAACTTCCAAAACCAAAGGTATAAAATAAGATGAAGCCAGCTCCAAACTACACATGCCTCTGGAACAAGGGTTACAAGACCATAGGGTTCCCACAAGGACATCACTAAATGACAACCATAACGGAAATGAAAACTAACCATACAATATTGCAAGACTGCACCAACTTAATGTAATTCACTCCCAATCAAACAATAAAATTAATTCCACCCATTTTACAAATCGTTACAAAAATGAAAATAAATAAGATTCTCACTTTTAAATCAAATACAACTAACTCAATCTAATCCATATACAATACAAAATAGGGCCAATTATCTGTTTATATTATCTATTCAACATAACGATTGATAAAATAATGCCCTCTTAACATAAAAATCTCTATATATAAACATTATTTAACATTTAAATAAAATACAACATTACTTTTTTTTTAAACTATAATAAAGAATATTAAATAAAATAATTATACTTACATTCTAAAAAAAAATAATAAATTAACGTTAAAATTAAATAACCATAATCCCATTTTAAAATAATTACTATTAAATAAAATGATTTCAATTTCCACATATATATATATATATATATTTTAAAAAGATACATAACAATTATTTCATAACAAATATATATATAAAACGAATTATATTTAAAACGAATTATAATTTAAATATACATAATACAAAACAAAATAAATAAACTAAAAAAATTATAAAATTTTAATTTGTTCCGGCGGCCATAAAGGTCCGCCAGCGCGCAGTCCCCAAGGACTGCGTACAGCAGCCCTGGGACTGCTGCGGACGGCAGTCCAAAGGGACTGCTGTGGCAGTCCTTTGGACTGCGCCCAGCAGTCCTTAGGACTGCTGCGGCAGTCCTTAGGCTGCCGTGCAGAGAGGAGAGGGGGAGGGATGGGGTACGACCCCTTCCTTTCCCCAAAACCCAAGTAAATAAAAATTTCGGACCAACAAACAAAAATTTCGCTTTGCCTTAATTTTTTTTTTTTTAAAGGGAAATTTATAATATTAAAAAAATTTGGTATCGTGCATGTGCCGCCCGCACAATTTCACTATAAAAAATCGTAATAGAAAACAATAGAATAAACTCAAATTATATATATATATTATACCATAATATATACATATATATATTATTCTTATCTATATTTAAAACAGAGACATAAATACAGAGGAAAAGATTTTCATCACTGTTAAGAAAACAGAGAAAAGTATAGAGAATTTACACAGATCCATAATATATATATAAAACAATATAAGTATATATATATATATATATACTGAATAAAGAACAGAGGGTAAATAACGGGTAACAGAACAAAGGTACAAAATGATAACATATCTATTTTTTTATAATAATATATTAACAAAACCCCAATTTCATTATTTTCAACAAGGAATTCATTTTTCTTAAAAACACTATTTTTTGTTTTGTGAATATTTCAGAAGGTACGATTTTGTTTTGTTTTCTAATCTAATAATTTTGCTCTAGTTTCAGTTTTCAACAGAAGTTCTCTATGCTCACAAAAATTGTTTTAATAAGATCTATTTTTCTTTTCAGAAACAAACAGAGAATAGAAAAAGGTACGAAGAAAACTACTTAGAGGTGAACCTGGAGTCCAATGCAAATTTGAAGATGCCCTCGAATCCGATTCCAATCCGTAGTCCAGAACGAAGTCAACAATCCCTGGAGCACTTCAGCTTTCTGTTCTTCTGTGTGTGTGAGCTCTCAAGAATTCTTGATTAAATAAAATATATTCCTCCACCTCCCCGCCTCCAAAACGTCCATACAATCTAAAACATATTGTCCTTCTCAAAAACTCTCAAAAACCTAATTAAAAGAAAATCCATTCTTACAACTAGCTTATTCTCAACTCTTTAATTCTCAGCTCACTCTGTCTTTTTAATTCTTTTCTTTATTTTATTGCTTTAATTCCTGTTTTTCAACTTTTCTTGCACCTCACATTACCTATTTATTTTAAATGATTAATTCACATAATTATCCACCACCAATTTAATTAATTAAAATAATTAAGCATATTTAATATTTAATTAATAATTAAATTGAAATATCAGATTTTCAAAAATAATTAAAATAATTAAATATTTAATTACAATATAATCCAGCATTAAAATAAATAATCTATTTCAATCATTAAGATAAATCATAATTATCAATGCCCACATAAAATAAGACAAAACACAAACACAACAGACAAAGACGACAATTACACAAAATCAACTATACCAAACAAATGAGACGACCTGACATCATGGAACGGGAGGACTTCATCGTCACCTCTGTATCAACATTTATCCGTTGGGTTATTTGGTGCTCGCCCTGTCCTGCCGAAGCAGGTGGAATCGAGACTTATACCTGCAATCCTGCATACAAACGAAGTTGTGTACATGTGCAAATATACATATATATCAAAGCATTAACTCAAGATACTGCATTGTGAGAAGGAATCACAACATAACAGGGCACTCGTGAACGAGTGATGCTATATTGTCCTTCGTCACACCTATTCTAACAAATATAACATAATCCATGAATTACATTTCTAACTAACAATCATCTCATAACATATTAATTTAAATCACTGCATTAAATCATCATTCAGAAAATTAACTGATATAATCAACCCTAATGTCATATAAAGTAATCATATCAATAATGAAATAACAACATCGTCTAGCATCTAACTAACCATATCAAACAATAACAGTATCCTCATAGTATCTGACTAACCACATCAAACAATACAGTATCATCATAGTCTCCAAGCAACACATAGAAAATAATAAGTCTAAATAGTATGAGGGGTATTACATCCTCCCCCCCTAGGATATGGCTTACTCCTGGAAGCCATTAAATAACAGAATAAAAAGAAAAATTAAGATTCTCAAATAAGGGAGACATCCTCCCATGACACCAAGATCACAACGTTTAGGCCACCATCGAACCCTTTCGAGCTCACTCGCGAGCTCCTAAGCCAGAACCTCGTCCTCTACCAGAAGCCTCTGCACCTGCATCCTGGTACCCAGCCTGACGATTGTCGACAACGGAAAACACTCGATGAGATCTACCCGCATCTCCCACTGTCGGCTCAGAAACGGCAGGTCTCTGATTAAATCTAGAAGTGCTCTTCTGTGGACACACTCTAGCGATATGCCCTTGTTGCCCACATGAGTAGCAACCAGTACCTCGGCCTAATCCTCTGCCCTCGGATGGAGCATTGGATTGTTGAAAGCTTCCTCGACTCGGCGCTGACTGAAAACTAGGTGCAGGCTGTGCAAAACGTTCCTGACGAACTTGGTGCCTGATCCTATTCCGATCCCTACGAAACTGCGAATGGCCACCTTGCTGAGAATGAAAGTTTTCATTCTTTAGCTGTGATTGTTGTTGTTGATGCTGCTGCTGCTGCTGATGTTGCTGACCCCCTTTAGGAGGTGGATTCCTATTCCTGGAAGATCCTGCTCCCTGTGACTGCCCTCCATGAGTAACATAACCAGGTGTGGGCGTGCTACCAATCTGTACTCCGATGTGACCACCCAAAGCCATGGCCAAATTCTCCTCCACTAAGCGAGCCTTCTCCACTGCCATCTCCATCGTCTTCGGCTCGAAGACTCGTACACCACCACTGATGCGGGCATTTAAGCCCCAAACAAAATGCTGCACTAACATGCCCTCATCGTGGCTAATCCCTGCATACTACTTCAACTCATAGAAGCGCCTCTCATACTACTCCACTGACATAGACAACTGCTTGAGATCGTGAAACTCGTCAGCCCTGCGTTGCCTCCAGTGGTCTGAGAGGAAACGAGCTCTGAACCTGTCTAGGAACAACTCCCAAGTAACCATATTGAGATCAAGATGCAGTTTCTGTTCCTCAAGGCGCCACCAAGTAGACGCGAAGCCTCGCAAGTGCATAACTGCGCACCGAGCCTTGGTATTGCTACCGTAGGGGTGCATGGCGAAGCAATGGTCTAAGTCAATTAACCAGGTCTCAGCCTCAAGACCTCCTCCAGAACCATCAAAAGTAGGAGGGTGTGCCCTCATCAGATCTCTCATATGGCCTGCTACGACTGCATCTGGAACCACATCTGTATCCCTGTGCCTCGGAGACCTCTCTCTCTCCCTCTCCACCTGGTGCACCTCATCTGGCCTAGGTCCTAAACGGTCAAGAATCTCTCCAAGAATATGCTGTAACTGACCGTCTAGACCTGGCTGTGCTGGATTCTGGCCACCTGATGGAACGCTATGAAGACTTTGCTGTTCCTCATGCTCAGAGCCATGGGAACTAGGAACTGAGGGGCTTCGCCAGTTTTCTCCACGTCCGGTACCACGGCCTCTTCCACGACCACGTCCTCTACCTCGAGGCATAGTTCTACGCCACAAGATAAAGTACGACATGAGCACAAGAGTTGCACAAATGGTAACCTAATGGACTACACTACCCAAAGACCCTAGCGTTTGCAACCTTGGCTCTGATACCAAGTTGTAACGCCCGTCATGCAAACCCCAGAGAACACACACATTAAGCGAATAATTTTTTTTTTAAAATAATAAAAGTAACATGTAACAACATTAAACCATAATCACATAACATTAATACACTTGGTTCTCAGGGGCACGCGAGGTTACATTGCAACCACAACACAAAATAAAGATAACGAAAACAACATAACCATTTAATTTATGAAAACCATATACAATGATACAACTGATAGCCATGATGCGAGTATGATAACATCGCATAATTACATCCATGATAAATCTTTTAACAAGATCCAAATCAAACCTAACTATTACATCATTGAAATAATATTACATTACAATTTTCTTGATACATGAATTACATTGAATTTCCCAACATGGGGATTGATACAAGAACAAGGAACATGAAGTACAACTGATCACTGGAACATCTGCACTGCGGAGAGCTGAGAAGACAAGACGCTGATGGGGAACCCAACGGGTGCGGAGCACGTTCCACCCAACCATGTGAATTACAAGAAACTCACCCCCCGTGCTCAGAGGTGACGAGGAAGTGAACCCTACTCAAGGAATGTCAACCCACTCAACAACAACAATATGAAATGAACAAGTACAAATTTTAAGTATGCAATGTAAGACCATCAACGCTCATGCATTCATGAGACAAGTTAAAACCAGAAACTCATCACACACAATAATATGAAGTACTATCAATTGACAATCATGAAACAATCCACAAGAATTCAAAGAAACATCACAAAGAGATAACATCCGGGTTAGAACCAACCAACACCCAAAATACATTTCCAAATAAAACCAACCAACCATTATAAAGAATACGATTCCATAAAGTTCGAATCAACCCATCAATACAAGCACCATTCCATATGTTAAATAAGAAACAAGTCGACGGTGTCAAGTAGGGAGGGTCATCACATAACTCTCATGGGATCCCCTGGCTCTTCCTCCAACTGAGGCGCCGACACCCACCTATGGATTCCCTAGCCCTAAAATCAGATGAACATAAAAATAACAATATCCAGAGGCAACAAGAAACAAGGACAACAAAGATGTCTAGTGGAGAGTGTCATCGCATAGCTCTCATGGGATCCCCTGGCACTTCCTCCTAACCGAGGCGCCGGCACCCATCTATGGATCACCTGGCCCTTCCTCCTACTGAGGCGCCGGCACCATAGGGTAGCTAATGCGGAGCCGATGGTCTCTCATGAAGACGAGACTACGACTTTGCCGACCACGGCCTACTCAGTCTATCACTAGTCTACGGTAGCCCTAATGCATAGATGAGAAATCCATTTTTCTTTATCTTGTATGTTTTACTACCCATCCCCCTAAATTCTATTTTTAGGTTATCACTTGTTTAACTACTCTTGCGTGGGTTCCCCTGGCACTTCCTCTTACCCGAGGCGCCGGCGCCCACGAAGAGCCACTCTCCCTATGACCCTTCACATATCTTAAATCGGCAAGGGTTGAACTAAATCATATAAAACATAGAACTCAAATCCACACACGCGAGGTAGTACTCCTCTCGCAACAACCCATAACAAACTATCACAGAAACACGTTCAACCCTTCCAAGCATAAATCATTAAACTTCCAAAACCAAAGGTATAAAATAAGATGAAGCCAGCTCCAAACTACACATGCCTCTGGAACAAGGGTTACAAGACCATAGGGTTCCCACAAGGACATCACTAAATGACAACCATAACGGAAATGAAAACTAACCATACAATATTGCAAGACTGCACCAACTTAATGTAATTCACTCCCAATCAAACAATAAAATTAATTCCACCCATTTTACAAATCGTTACAAAAATGAAAATAAATAAGATTCTCACTTTTAAATCAAATACAACTAACTCAATCTAATCCATATACAATACAAAATAGGGCCAATTATCTGTTTATATTATCTATTCAACATAACGATTGATAAAATAATGCCCTCTTAACATAAAAATCTCTATATATAAACATTATTTAACATTTAAATAAAATACAACATTACTTTTTTTTTTAAACTATAATAAAGAATATTAAATAAAATAATTATACTTACATTCTAAAAAAAAATAATAAATTAACGTTAAAATTAAATAACCATAATCCCATTTTAAAATAATTACTATTAAATAAAATGATTTCAATTTCCACATTTATATATATATATATATATATATATATATTTTAAAAAGATACATAACAATTATTTCATAACAAATATATATATAAAACGAATTATATTTAAAACGAATTATAATTTAAATATACATAATACAAAACAAAATAAATAAACTAAAAAAAATTATAAAATTTTAATTTGTTCCGGCGGCCATAAGCAATCACAACAAGAATTCTTCTTAAGATCGCGTATGCTGTTCTCGGATCGCTGGCGGACGCAAGAAGTCTGTGTGATCACGGGCGCCTTGATCGCGCGCCTCAAAGAGTCTCTCAGACCGCCAAGCAAGTAGCCCTTAGGGGTCAGCCAGGTAAGAGAGGAGAGGGGAGGGATGGGGTACGACCCCTTCCTTTCCCCAAAACCCAAGTAAATAAAAATTTCGGACCAACAAACAAAAATTTCGCTTTGCCTTAATTTTTTTTTTTAAAGGGAAATTTATAATATTAAAAAAAATTCTGTGCCGTGCACAGGCGCGGCCTGGGCACAATTTCGTACCATAAAAAAAATCAGAATAGAAAACAATAGGAATAAACTCAAATTATATATATATATTATATACCATAATATATACATATATATATTATTCTCATCTATATTTAAATCAGAGACATAAATACAGAGGAAAATATTTTCATCACTGTTAAGAAAACAGAGAAAAGTACAGAGAATTTAAACAGATCCATAATATATATAAAACAATATATATATATATATACTGAATAAAGAACATAGGGTAAATAACGGGTAACAGAACAAAGGTACAAAAGGATAACATATTTATTTTTTTATAATAATATATTAACAAAACCCCAATTTCATTATTTTCAACAAGGAATTCATTTTTCTTAAAAACACTATTTTTCGTTTTGTGAATATTACAGAAGGTACGATTTTGTTTTGTTTTCTAATCTAATAATTTTGCTCTAGTTTCAGTTTTCAACAGAAGTTCTCTATGCTCACAAAAAAAATGTTTTAATAAGATCTATTTTTCTTTTCAGAAACAAACAGAGAATAGAAAAGGTACGAGAAGAAAAAACTACGAGAGGAACCTGGAGTCCAATGCAAATTTGAAGATGCCCTCGAATCCGATTCCAATCCGTAGTCCAGAACGAACTCAACAATCCCTGGAGCACTTCAGTTTTCTGTTCTTCTGTGTGTGTGTGTGCTTTTCAAAAATTCATGATTAAATAAAATATATTCCTCCACTCCTCCCCGCTCTCCCAAAAATTCATAATAATCTAAAAATATATTGTCCCTCTCTCAAAAACTCTCAAAAATCCCAATTAAAAGAAAAATCCATTCTTTAAAACTAGCTTTTTCCCAACTCTTAATTCCTATTGGCTCACTCTGTCTTTTTAATTCTTTTCTTTATTTTATTGCTTTAATTCCTGTTTTTCAACTTTTCTTGCACCTCACATTACCTATTTATTTTAAATGATTAATTCACATAATTATCCACCACCAATTTAATTAATTAAAATAATTAAGCATATTTAATATTTAATTAATAATTAAATTGAAATATCAGATTTTCAAAAATAATTAAAATAATTAAATATTTAATTACAATATAATCCAGCATTAAAATAAATAATCTATTTCAATCATTAAGATAAATCATAATTATCAATGCCCACATAAAATAAGACAAAACACAAACACAACAGACAAAGACGACAATTACACAAAATCAACTATACCAAACAAATGAGACGACCTGACATCATGGAACGGGAGGACTTCATCGTCACCTCTGTATCAACATTTATCCGTTGGGTTATTTGGTGCTCGCCCTGTCCTGCCGAAGCAGGTGGAATCGAGACTTATACCTGCAATCCTGCATACAAACGAAGTTGTGTACATGTGCAAATATACATATATATCAAAGCATTAACTCAAGATACTGCATTGTGAGAAGGAATCGCAACATAACAGGGCACTCGCGAACGAGTGATGCTATATTGTCCTTCGTCACACCTATTCTAACAAATATAACATAATCCATGAATTACATTTCTAACTAGTAATCATCTCATAACATATTAAATTAAATTACTGCATCATATCATAATTCAGAAAATCAACTGATATAATCAACCATAATGTCATATAAAGTAATCATGTCCAAAATGAAATAACAGCATCATCTAGCATCTAACTAACCATATCACCCAAATAACAGTATCCTCATAGTATCTGACTAACCACATCAAACGATAACAGTATCATCACAATATCCAAGCAAAGCACAGACAATAATAAGTCTAAATAGTATGAGGGGTATTACACATTCTCTGCAAAACTGGGACAACTAGTTGATTGTAATCAGTCATACAAAATCTCTCCAGAACAGTATTAATATACTTACTCTGACTGAGCCAAAGTTTTCTACTCTTCCTATCCCTGGTTATTTCCATTCCCAGAATATACTTGGCTACACCAAGATCTTTCATTTCAAACTTTGTAGACAATTGAGATTTTAGATTAGAAATCATTAACTTACTATTTCCTATGAACAACATATCATCAACATAGAGAGAAATAATTAGAATATGATCACTTTTAGCTTTGAAGTACACAAAATTATCAGACTTCGATCTTACAAATCCCAATGAAAAAAAAAGTATCAAACTTCTAGTACCACATTCTAGGAGATTGTTTTAATCCATACAGAGATTTTTTTAACTTGCAAACTAGATTTTCTTTACCTTTTTCCACAAAGTGCTCAAGCTGGGACATATAAATTTCTTCAAGGCCACCATGAAGAAATGTTGTCTTCAGATCTATCTGTTCAATCTCTAAGTCATACGCTACTGCAAGTGAAAAAAGAAATCTGATAGACATCAGCTTAGCTACAAGAGAAAAAAATTTCTCCATAATCAATTCCCTCTACCTGGGAATAACCTTTCACAACCAACCTCACCTTATACTTTTCCACACTGCTATCCAGACCTATTTTCTTTTTAAATACCCATTTGCAGCCCATAGCTTTTCTACCTTCAGGCAAGGGCACCAAACTCCAAGTATCATTATTTTCTAATGATGCCATTTCTTCAATCATGGCTTCCAACCAAGAGTTTGAATCAAACATTCTAAATGCCTCTTTCATAGTCCTAGGCTCATCAGTGCTAGAAATTAAAGCATAGGCACAAGTAGAATCTAACATAGAGAACCCATACCTATCAGGTTGCTTTCTTTCACGTGTTGACCTCCTCATAGGTTGAGGTTGAGGTTGTTCTTCTTCTTCAGAACTGTTAGAACTGCTTGTGCTCTCCTCAGATTCAGGTACATTTTGAATTTTCAATTCCTCTTTATCTTGTGTTAGAGGAATTACAACTACATCCTTTTTATTTTCTGATTTTGTCTTTGACTGCAGATCTAGACTAGAAGGCTTCAACTTAAGAAAAATAACACTTTTATTGTACAAAACCTTCTCAGTATCAGAATTCCAAATCTTTTATCCTTTTATGCCAACACTATAGCCAATAAAAATACATTTAATAGCCTTGTTTTCCAATTTAGATCTTTTTTCATTCGGCACATATGCATATGCCTCACAGCCAAAGACATGAATGTGTCTCAGAGAGGGCTTCTTTCCAAACCATGCTTCCAAAGGTTTTTTCTCAACAAGAGTGTAAGTAGAATGGTTTATCAAGTAACATGTTGTTGCAATTGCCTCATCCCAGAACTTCTCCTCCAAGCCAGCACTGCTTAGCATACTTCGTGCTCTTTCCATCACTATCCTATTGAACCTTTTTGTAACTCCATTTTGTTGTGGAGTGTAGGGTGTAGTTTTATATCTTTTAATTCCATGATCTTTACAATACCTTTCGAACTCATTAGAAGCTACCACATAAACAATATAAACACAATCATTTATGACATAATCAAACTAGAATGAACATAATGTTGAATTGAATCATACTAGCTTCTATTGGGGGTTGTTATTTATTTTTGTACTCACTGTTATATTCTCTAATTAATTTTTCAATTAGGAATAGTGAGAATAATTTTCTTACCCAATTGAATTTGGTGAGATCAAATACTTCTATGTATTATTGTTTATGTCTTGAGCATGACTACTTAAGAAAATGTGAAAGGAAGTAATAAAAAAGGTTGATACCACTGAAAGGATCCCTCTTTGGTTGATAGGTAATTTAACTAATATTATCATTTTGGTTAATAGGTATCTTTTTCTATGGTTCTTATTTTGGATTAGGATCATATTTATAGAAAACAAATGTACTGCATATCTATAAGAGATATACATAAGAAAGTAAAAACTAAAAAATAAAGATAAGATTTATCCTTCTTTGAACACAAAGGAAGGTAATGTCTTATCTTTACATATTATTTATTGTAAATTGTAGATTAATGATAGGATAATAATTGATGTAAAAATCCTACAAATATATATTTTTTAAGAAAGGTTTAGAAAATTGGATCGATCCAATTGGGTGTGTAACGCCCGTCATGCAAACCCCAGAGAACACACACAAGCAAATAATTTTTTTTTAAACAAGACAGTTGAACATGCAAGAACATTAACCATAATCACATAACACATTACATTACACTATTACACTTAGTTCTCTGGGGAACGCGAGGTTACTTCACAAACAACTAACAATAAAAACAAAGATAACAACAACACAATTCACTACTTATAGCTATATTCTATGATCACACAAGCTACAAGAAAAGATAGAAGTGATTTACTAACTTTCGCAATAGAGTCTACTTACTTAAGTCAGCTTAACATACCTCTTACATTCTATTTTATCGACAAGTCTTTGCTCCCAATGCCTATACCTGCAGGGTCTACATGACTTGGCACACACATCAGATCAAAGATAGTTAGCACATGATCACTAAGAGAAGCTATATAAATCAAGGGTAGTTTTTACGTTATCGGAAATAAACGACAAGTCTCAAACAAGACTCAGAAGAACAGTCCTAGGGGCCCGACCTAATTCCTCGGGAGCTCATCACTTGATGGCCTTGCCTACGTATATAATTCGTAGAGGCACCGTAGTTCGACAACTTGAGCTGCTCCAACTCATTGACTGACCAACCAAGGGTTCACTCATAAGACTTTCAAGGAGGAATCTACCCCAACACAAAAGTAACACAATACCACAAATACACGCTAAACTCAAACCTCTATTCATAAGCATTATGTGACCCATACAAAATTACATACTAGAGGAGTGGGTATGCTACCCTTTCTAGGGTCCATCACCCCAGACGGTTTCTTAGGCGGCTGCCACCCACTTAGGTGAAGCCGAAGACTACTGAACTAGATAAGCATATTCTTGCAAAAATAAAATAAAAATAGCCTACTCAAATATTTATTCATACCTGCACAAGAAAGGTCACAAGGCATAACAACATTCCCTTTTAGCTAGATAGCTCACGATAAAACATATACTTATATATATTATAGCTATCCACCGTGAAAGAAAATAGTGATTTCACATCATTCTTGGTTAACAAACAAACAGTTAGTATAGGTAAACTTACAAAAGATATCAAATCCTTATCACTAGTCAAATGCTACTCAATAAACTAATACTTAAAACTTAAACATTCAACGATATCAATTTATAATATACAAATTGATTATTAATGTATGAAAACATTTCAAGGGTCATTCAAAATGAGAATTCAACAATATAATATCAACATTTGAATTATAGGACCATTTACAATTATAATCAAGACAGTAATCTACACTTGAACTATGTTATCCTTTACTATTTCTATCTAATCAACACCATTTAAATCCCTAATTTTTTTAACAATCATAAGCAATATTTCAATATATCTTTTTATAAATATAATATATATATATATAAATATATACACACCTATGTACATATCATAATATACATATATATACGCAAATTTATTTATACATATATATTTAAATTATACTGATATTTTGAACAAGTTACATTAAATATATATACATAACAATCTCATTATTTATTTCCTAAAATTAAAACATATAATAACAAAATATTTTATTAATTTATATTCAAATTTCTGAATTATATAATTATAATGAAACACACATTAAAATTTAAATTAAATTAAATTAAAACAACTTTAAAAAAAACAATGGCTACCTGCCATATTGGGGACTGCGCAGCAGTCCCCACGACCTGTTGTACGCAGCAGCCCATACAGACTGTTGTGCACAGCAGTCCGTGTGGACTGCTGTGCAGTCCACAGCCCAATGGGTAGGGGGAAGGGATGCCGTCCCTTCTCCCTCCCCATTAACTTTTAAATTCCATAAAAGAACTTTTTAATAAAATTTCATTTATATAATTTTATTTTTTTTAAAATACGGAAATCATTATTTACGGATTCTGACGGCCCTATTCGGCCCTTTTTTAATTTGCACGAAAACCAATATATATCTTTATTTTTAAATACATATTTTAAATTAATATAAATATGAATATATATAAATTTATATATATTTATAAATTTATATATATATATATATATATATATATAATTATAAACAATTACAAAGAACACAGTTTTCTGTATACATACAGAACAACATATTTTTACAGTATAAATATATTTATGACTATTAAAATAATATTTTAAAACCATCCAAAATACGAAGATTAATTGCTTTTCTTCACAGAAAATAAAAGAGAGAAATAGGGCATATCTAAACGAAATTCGAAGAGTTTATTTTCAATGTGTTTACAAAACCTGATTTCTAAATCCAATATGAATTTTCTTTTCAAAGAAGACCTATTTGTTTATTCATCTTCTAATCTCAAAGAAATCTTTTAAATCTAAGTGACAACGATTTTCTTCTTCAAACAGAGATTGATTCTAAAACACCTCTTTATTTCTTTTACAGATTCATGGAAGTCAAAAAGAGAGAATTGAACCTGGAGTCCTGCGCTTATTTGAGAATCTGATGATGCTCGCTTGATTCCGAAGGCCTCTACGAAAAAAAAAAAAACTCCTCGTTCTTGCTTCGAAGTCTCCTCTCCAGAATACTGTACTCGAATTCAAATCTCAACCTTTGTTCAGAAGGCTCTCTCCAGAATAACACAAGTAACTCATTGAAAATCCCTTCCTAAAACTCCCTCAAAACATAGCAAAAGATTCAAAAATAACATAAACAATAACTTGTGCAACTCTCTCCCACTAATTCTCTCACTGTCTCTGTAAAAACTCCCAAAAATTCCTAATTAAAAGATATTCCAATTTCTTCCCAAAAACTCAAAAAAATCCCGAATAAAATAAATTAATTCTTTAAAAACAAGCTTTTTCATTAGATCTACGTTCTTATTCGTTCTCACAACTTTTTCATATTTTATTTATTTATTTTTCTATTCTTCAATACTTTTTGTTTTAATCAGCTTTTGCAAGCTTTACTTGCAAGGCACATTATCTAATTAATTTAAATAATTTATTCTAACAATTATCCTCAACAAATAATTAATTAAAATAATAAACACTATTTAATATTTTAATTATCATTTAATAAACTCATGACTTTTTTTTAAAACATAAATAAAACATTTAAAATTTTAAATACAATTTAATCTAACATTTTAATAAACAATATTACCCTTATTTAATTAATTCAATCACAACATATAAAATACCATTAGAAGCTCTTGTCCCATCTTCCTCTTCCGATTCCTTAGCCAGACTACCTGCACATCCTGTGAGAATGGAGGGGTACTGTGGTGATCCCACAATACCAAGCTTACAATGGCCAAACCGACACCGACTGATTTTTTCTAACTAAATCTTCACTTGTGGGCACCTATAGTGGCTAAACTATGAGGAATTTGAAGATGATGCAAACTAATGATTTGTGACATTTTTTTTGTAGATTCTAAATTTTTTTTTTTCAAAATTTTTGGAATCAAATTACACTTCTTTTTCCATCTCCTTTGAAAACTAGTTTTTTTAGTAAACACCACTTTTAAGGAGTGATGCTCACCATATACAACATAATTTTTTTCCTTGATGAATAAAATTATAATTTTTTCAAATTTAGATTTGTAACTATGATATCTAGTGCTTTCATTTGGTTTCATAGTGTTTTATTGAATATTGTTTCCTTAATCAAGTTTTGAAGTCAAACCAATTACAATTCATACATAGGTAGATTGCATACAACATAAATTTTTTTGTATGTATTGAAATTCAATATTTTTTTGTTGGATCAAGGAGTTCAATATCTAGTGCACTGATATTTTTCAATTTTTTTTGATAATTTGCTATTTTTCCACATGTGTAGAACAAAGAGTTTTATTTTTTGTGAAAAACCTACATTCACAAGAAATTAAAAAAAATTAAATTAAATTTATTTAAAATTATAATTTTTGGGAAGCTGATAATAAGGACTACATACTTTACAAAAAATAAATTTTAAATGAATTCATTTGATCCCCAAAAGGAAATCAAAAGTGTTTTTTATCAGCATTTTGATAGGTGTAAAGGAGACTTAGGTTATAAGTATGGTTTTAAAACTAGTAGGGTTCTATCCAAGGGGTTTGATATAAGGTGGTTTGATCAAACCCTCTTCAATTGGAATCCTTTAAATGAAAATTTTCAAACTTAAATCATTATATTTTCTAAAAATATGTGATTTTAGCAAAAATCAAGATCTCCCAAAAATTATAAACTAGTATTGTGGGATCACCCAATTAGAGTTGTCTTTTTGAAAAAAACCAATTAATGGTTTTTTACACATCTACATTTCTACAATCTTTGATATGAATCCTCATTCAGCCAACCATCTTTAAGATGATGGTAGTATATCATTGGTCCTTGTGGTATTTCTTATTTTAAATGTGAACATGGCCCTTAATCTAATGGATTTGAAAATGAATGCAGTGGCTTTGAAAATAAATGGAGTCATTTCAATTTTTTGTTTTCTATTTATTTTAAAATTTAAACTTTTTTTGAGACCAAAAATTTTACTACTTAATATTTGTTTTGAAAAAAATTACTACTTGTAATTAAAAAATAATTAAAATTTAATTTAATTTTTAAGTAAATTTAAAGTAAAATAAAATATTTTTTAAATAATTTTGAATTAAAATAAAATAGTTGTAAAATAAATAAATAAATAAAATAATTAATTAATTTTTTATCGGTTTAAAGGTTGTCATGTGGTAGTTGTTCTATCTATTAACTAAAAAAATTAAAAACATGTTATAATAACAAAATGGGAGTATTTCTCAAATTTTAGACCCCTATTAAAATTTATTAACTTGGGTGGACACATGAAAGTCTTATCTAAAAAGGTAGACAAGTCTTGCAAAGAACTTGTTAAAAGAAACATATACATTCTCTAATTGTAAAGACACTCTTAAAACTAGGAAAAAGTTGCTACAAAGCTACATAAAAGTATTCAAGACATTGGAAACTCTATCAAAGAAAGGGATGCTTCTACCCTAAGGTTTGATGAGGGAGCAACTGATCTAAAGATTCAAGTAAAAGATATGAAAAAAAGTTATAAGATCATGACAATGAATAGTAGGGGGTGTTAATAGGTAATATCAATGGAGATGAGGAAAAATTTGTGTTGCATATTTTCCTCACTCTCTCTACCTACCACTCCCTCTATTCCTTCACCCTTACCTCTCTCTACCTACCTCTCCATGTCTCTCTTATTTATTTTCTCTCCCTTTATCCCTTCCATGCTACCTTGCTATACCTCTCCCTCCCCCATTCCTCTATAATTCTCTCTATCACTTATCTCTCATCATCCCTCCTAAGCTTAGGATGAGTGGGGATAGAGGTAGGGAGGGAGGGAGAGACAGAGATAGGGAAAGGATGAGTGGGAATAGAGAGAGGGAGGGAGGGAGAGACAGAGGGAAAGAGGAAAATGTAGGTAGAGAGGTAAGGGTGTGTGAGAGGGAGAGAGGGAAGGAGGGAGATAGGGAGTAGTAGGGTGGGAGGGATAGAAGGACCCAAAATAGACTTAGTAGGAGGGGGAGATGTGATGGTGGATTATGGGACATAGGCACCCAAATTGGATTTATAGTGTGGAGGAGGGATAGGGATAATTTTTTTTGGTTGGTATGATGGAGGGGGATGGTGACAAATAGTTTGGAAGAATGATAATACATAATGTATTAACTCAAGAGATTCTTCCTTTTCCCAAGAAGTTTATGAAGGAGCATGTGCACTATGTGCATTGGGAAAATGAAAATATAGAATTGGAGGCAACATGTACTAGAATGTATAAAATGAAAAAGGAATATGATCTAAAAACACATGAAAATAAGTAGAAAAAAATGAATGAGATAGATAATGTATATTGAATGAAGAGTTTCTTCTCATTCTTGAGAAGTTGAGGAAGGTGTGTGTGCAGTATATGCAATGGGAAGATGGTAATGCAAAAGTGGATAAACTCAAGAGGTTTTCTATTGTGTACCAATTTATGCAAGCAAAGAAAGTGAGAGATGATTGTATAAGTGGAGTTGAAAAAATGAAGTCATATTATTGAACTTAAGAATTCCATGGAACAAATACAATTGCAAATAAATGGTAAGGAAAAGGGAAAATCAGATCTAAGTGCATAAAAAGAAATAGTTGGAAGCATTGAAATTGTAGCAAAAATTATATAAGAGGTAACAAGTATTGCATATGAATTTTTGCAAGCAAAGAAAGTTAGAGATGATGCTATAAGTGGAGTTAAACAAATGAACTCAAAGATTCTTAAAATTAAGAATTCTATGGGACAAATAAAATTGGAAATAAATGATAAGGAAAAATAAAAATTGGATCTAAGTGTAGAAAAAGAGAATCAAGTGGGTGGAGACATGAGAGTCTTATCTGAAAAGGTACACAAGTATTGTAAATAACTTTTTAAGAGATTATTATTTCTTTTGATAAGTTGAGGAAGGATCATGTGCACTATGTGCAATGGGCATGTGCTCTTGAGATAAAGAGAGGTAGGGTAGGTGAGGTAGGTATAGAGAGAGTTAGGGATAGATGGATGGGTAGGTGGGGAGAGGTCAAGTGTGTGTAAGGGAGAGAGAGGGGAAAAGAGGGAGATATGAAGTGGTAAGGTTGGAGGAATGGAGGTACATATATAGAGATGGTGGGAGGGGTATGCATAGAGAGAGTGATAGGGAAGGAGGAAGGGAGGAAGGGATAATGGGAGGGGTAGGTGGAGAGAGGTTGTGTGTGTGAGGGATAGAGAAATGGAACTTGAGGTAGGGTGAGAGAGGGAGAAGTAAGGTGGGACATGTAGGTATAAAGAGGGTGAGAGAGAGGGAAGCAGGGAGGGGGGGGGAGAGGAAGGTGGAGAGAGGTTGTGCGGGAAGGAGGGAGAGAGAGAGAGAGAGAGGGAAGGAGGGTGATAGGGAGAGGTAGGTAGAGAAAGGTAAGGTGAACATAATAGAGAGAAGTAGGTAGAGAGAGGTGGTGTGTGTGAAAGAGAGAGGGGAGGGAGAGGTGGAGAGAGAGAGGGATAGGTAGAGTGAGGGAGATGTGGGGTGGGAGAGATGGACGGAGGGAGAGAGAGGGGAGGAGGGAGTGAATGATAAAGGGAGGGGTAGGTGGAAAGAGAGAGAGTAGGGAAAGAGGGAAAAAGGGAGGAAGATGAAGGTTAGGAGGGATGGTGAGGGAGGAGTGATAGAGGAAAGTATAGAGGAATGGGGGGAGGGAGAGGTATAGCAAGGTAGCATGGGAGGGATAAAGGGAGAGAGGAAATGAGAGAGCCATGGAGAGGTAGGTAGAGAGAGTTAAAGTTGAAGGAATAGAGGGAGAGGTAGGTAGAGAGAGTGAGGGGAGATATGGAAAGTAGAGAGGGAAGGGGAGAGAGAAGTAGTAAAGGGGGGGAATTTGGGAAGGAGGGAGATGTAGGTAGAATGTGATATAGATATAGGGTAGAACCACTATAGAATAGTCTTAAGATACTTCTCTAGTTTAACCATATAGCTTATTATTATCCATATTTTTATGTATTTATATACCAATGATGTATCTTATAACTCCTATATATTTCACCTCAAACCTATAATCCGACTAAACCTTGAGTTCTCTAATCAACACTTCATTATTCCTAATGATTATCATATCATCAACATGTAAAAATATGGTTGACTCAATTAAATTCCTTGGAAAACCCAATTATAATGCATATGGATCAAATTTTTGATACAACATACATGGCGAGCACTTTATTCCATATAAAGACCCTTTTAGTTTTCAAACCATATATTTAATACCCCTTATCTAAAATTCGTGTTGTAAAAACCCTCTACACATAACAACCTAATTGGTTAGTCTTCTACTAGCAATGGTATGGACCTAGAAGCAAATGGAAGTGGTATATAGTTTACTTCTTTCCTTTCTTTGTTTGTGGAATTCACTCCACCAAATCCATAAATTATGAGGAACCATTGTTTTTCCATTCCATCTATCAGTAGTTTCATACTCACAAGTAGAAAAAAAAAGATATTTTTGTCTAACAATATTATGTTTGTTTGTTTATCACTATTCCTTTTCATGATATTCTAACTTCTTTTTCATGCCTTTTACTTGAAGCTTTATATCAGTTGCTCCCTTATCAACCTTAGGACAACATCCATTTATTGGATAGATTTTTCAATATCTTAAATACTTTTAAGTAGATTTGTATCCACTTTTCTCTAACTTATTTTGCATACCTTTTACTTTAAATAACCTCACTCCTTAGATAGAGTTAAAATGGAGTCCACCCTTGCTCTATTTGATACAGTCTCTCAAATTCTTGATTGAATACTACTAATCAAATTTGGATTTCTCTTTAAACCAACATAATCTTGGTATAGTTTGTATATACAAGCCACCCCTTATTGACATAAATCCTCACCATTTCATTGCTCCACCTTCTTTACTCACTACCTCTTTGGTACGATTTCCTTGTATTGAAAATAATAACGTCTATTTCTTGCAAGCCCCTGTCAAGTAACCAAATTTCTTTTGTTTCATCCAAACATAACCAATGATCCTATACACATCATGGTGAACTCCCTAAGCATGTCCTATCCATTCTTTTATAATCTCAATTTATCATCGTCTATGCATACCTCTCCCAGCCTCTCTCTATATGTACCTCAATCCCTCCCACCTTACCACTCCCTATCTCCCTCTTTCCCCCTCTCTCTCCCTCACACACACACAACTTCTCTCCACCTACCCCTTCCTCCCTCTCTCCCTGCATCCCTCTCTCACTCCCTCTATACCTACATGTCCCACCTCTCTCTCTCACACACACACAAAATCTATCCATGTACCCCTCCCATTATCCCTCCATCCCTCCTTCCTTCTCTCTCACTCTCTCTCTGCATACCTCTCCCACCTTAACAGTCTGGAACCCATTTTCTTTGAATTTACATAGTTTATATAGATAATTACAAACATTGAGCCATTATTAGCTCATCAAACTAACTTTATGCTCTAATTAAACTCAAACAGAAATATTTAAAACTACTGAAAAGATTCTGGTTTGTTTGTTGGAATTGCTACAAAATATTTGGACCATTGCTTAGAAATTGGTGGAAAATTGCACAAAATAAGGCCTGTTGCTTATCTTCCAGAAGGTAGGAAAATCTTCGTTCCATATTTAATAATGTTGGCCCATTGAGAAGCACTTAGGAAATTATAAGCTATCATTTCACTAGCTGAAAACTCCAGGTCATTATATTGAGCATATGAAAATGGAGGCAAGTAGTGCACTAATAATTTGAACTCAGTTAAGAGATCAAAGTCATCTTTCAACTTATCTACTATAGACTACCCCTTCAGTGATTTGCTGAGATCTTCAAATTTGGAGTCTTGACTTTTGCATTTGGCTAGTAATACCAAATATTGATTTTGAGGAATCAAATAATGACGATCATCCAAAAATTATGGAAAACCTTTCTTAAACAAATTAGTGAATCAAGCCTTGAAACCTACCACTTTCTTTAGAAGTTCATCTACCTTATTTTGCACAATTTCCATTATTTGATGCTTTCCAATAAGTCTCTAGGCATCCAATATAATAGCTGACCTGTCATTTATCCCAAATTCTTGCAAACCTACCCTAGAAGTAGCATTCATAGTATTGATAATTTGATTTGCAAGGTATTTTTGCATATGGATGAGCTCTTCTCTTAAATCTCTACACCTATGATTACTAGAAAAATTCTTGTTGGGCTGAAGAAGTAGCCCAAACTTCTTGCAGTTAAATTCTTCATCTATGTCACATCTATAATCATGGCATTGTTTGGATTTGAAGTCTCATGTAGGGAACCCGAGGCTTCGAAAATGGTATCTTTCGTTGGCTCAAAAGCATCTAGTTTTTTTGCAAACAATCTAAGCTCTTTAATATTAGCAATCTGTAGAAGGACCTTATTATGTTTGAGGCATTCCATTTTTAGAACTGGGTGTTGCCTGATCTGTCTAGAGGGGTTGTGAAGCTCTTGGGTAGAGGCTCAAAGGTGATGATGCAACCATGCTCCTCCTTGTGCTTCAATTTTGATTCCACGCTCTTCCCCTACATCCACTCCTCATTTGGATCACTACTTTGAGTGGCAGGATGAAGGTGCTCTTGCCCCTTGGCCTAAAATAGTGTTGGAGATGGGTGGGATTTTTCCGGTGAAGCCTGTGGTAGAATGGGGTGGTGAGTGCCCAATCCATCTGCCAAGGTGTCCAAGTGTGCCCTGGCCTACTCAAGAGAAAAATGGAGATTGCAAGCTGAAGAAGTAACCTAGGCTTCTTGCTATTGCTGAACCAAAAGGGTCCATCCCATAATGTTTTTGAGTGCCCAATATGGGCTAACCACCCTGGGGGATCTATAGATTCTTGTTGCATTTCCAAATAAATAGCCTCATGGTTTTCAATCTCCTCACAAATGTGCATGGGGATGTTTGGGTCATAATCCTCGTAGAATTCCCAAGATTGATAATTGTTGCCTCTACCTCCTCGCCCCACACTACCACAAACCACTCTTTTTCACAGATGAGATGCCATGACAGGCTCTAGAATGCCACAAACTATAACCTGCATCAAATTGGCAACTCTTGTCGCTAGATCCAGTTGAATCCGAAAGAGCATCTATCATCCCCAAGTTGAACCTCAATCCATTGAAAAGGGGAGGCCCAAATCCAATGCAAAAGCCATCAAAGCATGTCATTTGAAGGCACATTTACTCACCATCACTGCCGATGCTAGAGGGGGGAAACAATAGCCCATGTAGAAGTGAGGGAAATTAATAATTGGATTTATACAAACTAGTGGGCCAGGTTCCCGTGTACCTTGGCCTACTACTATGCTGCATGCCAACTATCTTGGGATTGTGGTCACTAGTTGCCGTGAGGAGGGGAGGGTCAGTTTCCAGCATAATTTGCTGATGAACACCCACATTTGGGGATAATAGTCCTATGATTGTGTGAATTCTTGGGTGAATTAACACCTCAAAAAACATTGTTTAAGAATTTAAACGTAGATGAACACCTACATCCAACTAAAATCAGAAAATAGAGATGACATGTGAAATGCTTGACAATAGTCCTCACTTAGAAATGTGGTATTAAAAGGGATGGAAAAAGTAAGATCAGTGGGAGTGGTATTAAACAACAGTAGAAGTTTGTTTCTGTAGTAATTTAATAAGTATAGACAAGTATAACTAATATCCCTTGCTTCACTATTTCAGGCCAAGCATGAGAGAAGAATCATGGTTCTGAAGGAGAAGCTTTAGAGTATTCAGATCTTGCTAGTGAAGACATTTCCTCTTACCTTACAAAGGTTAAATTTGGTCATTATGCTTTAGAGGAGATTTCTTGAGATGGGTGGCATCTAGATAGTGGTGCCACATGCAATATGGCAGGGGAGTGTGATCTATTCATCCATCTAGCTCAGTAGCTACTAGATGCTTGGTGAGGTGTAGGATCCACACAAAAGGAGTAGTCGGTAGAAGAGAGGGTTTAGCTATATTTGAGTTAGAGTCAGGATGGACTCTAGCCTTTCATCATGTTCAATATGTTCCTTGTCTAAGGATGAATGTGCTCTTAGTTTCAACCTTGGAGGATCAAGGCTATATAGTTGAGTTCACAGGACACTCAGTATAGTTATGGCCAGAGGTAGTTGTGTATGTTGAGGACTCCATCATACTAGGGATCAAAGAGATGATTATACTGAGTATGGGGTCGACCTCTTTGTTGAGAGGGACATAGAGCTAGTTATGAAGCAGTTTTTAGGTGGTAGGAGGACCACCTAGCAGAACCACTTGGTGGGAATGAACCCAATTGGAAGAGATGGGATACTCAGATGACTTCAGCAAAGCTTTAGCAAGTAGCCACAACACAGATGAGGTCGAGTTTCCATCTTCAAAGGGAGTAGTAGCAGCTACAGACATAGATCATGGAGGAGGTAGCTCCAGCCAAAGTAACTCCTTGCTAAGAAGGACTGCTATTTTTCTATGTAGTGAGGTATATAGCGAGGTCAATACTTTCACATTGGGTGTGTCTAGCAATGTGAAAAATACCTTTATGTATCTCATCCATGGCCAATGGGTTTCTTGATTCAATAGGTATGGAATCTCTACAAATGCAATTTCAAGACATATCATTGTACCTACCACTAGGCCTATTATTATATACCTGAGTGTCTAGTATGATTACCCCATTGATTTGCTTATCTCATTCAAATAGAAACACTAATATTTGAGTATCATTGCACAAATTTGAGCATTTATATGCATCCTTGTATGTTCAACTAGAATCTTGAACGTATCTTAAAAGCTCAATATCCTTGATCTAATCTCTAGTTAAAATCATAATAAAATTTGACTTTCAATATTGACTCTAAAATAGGGGGACATATAGACTAGATAATTCTCAAAGAACCTTTGAAGCATATTATAGTCCAAAATTTCCTAGAAAAATATCCATTTCTGAAATGTAGGAGAAGAAGATATATAGACAAGTTAACTCTCAAAGGATCTTCGAGGAAAACATAATCATATATAGCACACAATGCAGAGGGTTGGCACTTAAGGTTGTGTAATAGAATTTACAGTTGATAGTTAAATTGTATAACAATTTTATTTTTTATGATCTTTACTAACGTTTATTAGAATTGTTTCATGTTTTACATCACTGGAATGGCATCTTAGCTGTAACTTTTTTGGAATTTTATTATGGTATGTGCACTTTGATATGATGTAATATGATTATGGTTTCATTTCATATGTTGTAATATTAGATATATAACAGAAAAATAGATTATTGCATGAAATAAATAATAAATTTTCTTTTTTTTTTGTAGAACACAGGTCTTCCAGAAGATCAAGATGATCCTCATGATATAGATCCAGAATATGTTGGTTCTGGTACATATCACATGGTAGAGGATTATGATGACATAGATACAGAAGAAAACAATGCTGATGATGATGATGATCACGATGGTGATGATGATGATGAGGCAATTGCTGGTAGTGGCCAATGGCATTCATGATCATATATACTACATCATGGATCATTATTGATATATCATTATGATGCCTCTTTTCATGGCTACTATCATATGTATCATTTTCACAGCTTGTAGTACCATATTATTGAGTTGTATCATTTTGACATGTATCATTTTGACTTATATCATTTGGACATGTATCATCTTGACTTGTATCATTTTGAGTTACATAATTTATCATTTTTACTTATATCATTTGTACATGTATCATTTTGACTTATGTCGACTGTTGGACATGTATCATTTTGAAATGTTATTGATCTACTGGCATATTTGACTGAACCGTAGATTTTTGGCTCTAGAAGACTCTCTAGCTCTTCTAAGGTTTTTCACCTAAAATGAGAGAGGTAGGCCAAAAATGCTAAATAGGTTCATTCAAATTAGGATGTGTATGATGTTGTTTAGACTGAATGAAATGAACTAAGTGCAATTAAGTAATCTATATGACTGATTAAGTATGCAAAACTTAAGAATTATGCTATGTTGGAAAACACAATGTGATAGACAAAAAAAGAGCTAGGAATGAATAAATGCAAAATAGAAAGGAAATGGACTGAATCAAAGTGCACCTGGGAAAAAATTGAGGAATATGGAATCTATCAAATGTTGTCTAGAATCACAAAAATTCACCAGTGGGACTCATTCGACCAGGGTGGTGAATTAGTCCCGCTTTTGATGAAAATTGTTAGAAACCAGTTTCTGAGTGTCGGGATTCAGAATCTGACAAAACTTAGATTTTCAGTATTAACGTGGGACTCATTCGCCATTGGTGGTGAATCATTCCTCTCCCAAAATTTTGAGAAATCAGGAGACAACTCTACAACACCAAATTTGAGGATGTCTACTTGTTGGGTTGTTGAAGTCAATTCTGTAGAAAATAGACAAAATACCTTCTCCAATCTTGAAATATGGTTGATTTGACTTGAAGCACCTAGTTGACTTGTTGACCACTCTTCAACACCTAAATGCTTGTTAAATCTACACACAAAGGTCTATAAACACACATGCAAGAGGGGGAAAATGGTTGGGGGTTAGCAAATAGGGGTTTGCCTTGGTCAAACCCCACTTTGGTAATCAAACCCTTAATGAAATAATGGAATGAAAGAGAATGATAAATAAATAACATGCAAATGCTATCAACTTACCAAACCCTTGTTGATAAAAATCTGAAGTGATGTCGATGGATGCTCCAAAGTGCTTGATTTATGCTTGATTTGATGTTGTAAAGTGCTTGAATGCTTGAGTGAATGAGTGAATAAGTGAACTTGATGAATGGGGGCTGAAATGGATGTAAAAACACTTATTTATGCAATCTTGTGCCTTAGTAACCCATTGATACCTCATCACAGGCCGACATCAAGTGATTTTGAATAAAATCCCAAAAGGAAATTTGAAATATTTTGAATTTGGAGCCAAGGGGGACTCATTCACCACCCATGGCGAATAGATCCCACCTAGGACCTAAAAATGGGTGTCGAGAATTAAGTCATATTTAATATTGTATGTTGGGTTTACATTCAAAAATACATTTAATTAAAGCTTATAAGGGCATAAAGGGGTCAAATAAAGCATAAGAAAGGTGTAAATAGTGAAATTGTGCCTAGAAAAGCATAAAATCTTGTTACAAGACTTTACAACACTTCAAAATAGGACTTGCTTAGTGATGAAAGCGTGATTTTTAGGTGAATTGTAATGAATAGAGTCTAGAAGAGTGTATAAATGCTTTACAACACTTCACAACACCTTCACAAGATGTCATTATTTGAATGTTAGTACCTAAATGTGCATGTTCAAGCCATATTATAGCATTAAATCAAAGAAAAATAGATCAAACATCATGAAGCAAGGCCTAAAAGACCATGAAAATGACAAGGGTCCATTTTTTCTAGGGTGCATTGAATTTCACTTTTTTTAGTTATATATGATGATGATCTTATCAGTATTGACATGTCAATTTATATATATTGAAAGTGGTCGATGATTTTTGGATGGATATTTATTATGTATGATTATTTTAATTTACTGCTTAGGATGGATGTTGTTAAATTCAATTAAATTATAGATATTTGACTCACTTGTTTTAATTATAGATGATGATCATGTTATAATAATTATATTGTTATTTAATCATGAGTTAAATAATTAAATTACTTACTCTATAATCATATGAGTTATTTAAGAGGCATGATATATTTAACTAATTAATTGAAATAAAACATATTATTTAATTTACTTACTCTATAATTATATGAGTTATTTAAGAGGCGTGATATATTTAACTAATTAAATTGAAATAAAATATATTAAATTAATAAATGGAAGCAAAACAAGAAGCATTTTTAGAAGCAAAAAAGGAAGCAACAATGGAAGCCAAACTAGAAGCAAACTAGAAGCAATCTTGGAAGCAAAACTTGGTGTTATCTAGGAAGCAAAAACAAAAGCAATTCAGGTAGCAAACAAAGAAGTAATAATGGAAGATATTTTAGAAGCAACAAAAGATGCAATAATAGAAGCCATATTAGAAGCAACAAAAGACACAAAAATGGAAGCAAAGCTAGATGCAACAAGTGACGTTATATTGGAAGAAAAATTGGAAGAAAAACCAGAAGCAAAACTAGAAGCAAAAATGGAAGCAAAATTGGAAGCAAAATCGGAAGCAAAACTGGAAGTAAAAATGCAAGTAAAACTTGAAGCAAACCTAGAAGCAACACAAGGAGAAAAACCAATTTAAGCAAAATCAGAAGCCAAATTGGAAGCAACAAAGGATGTCATAATGGAAGCAAAACTGGAAGAAAACCTGGAAGCAACACAAGGAGAAAAACCAAAAGCAAAATCAAAATCCAAACTGGTAGCAACAAAGGATGTCATAATGGAAGCAAAACTAGAAGCACCAAAGGATGTCATAATGGAAGAAAAACTTGGCATCAATTTGGAAGCTAAAAAAATAAGCTATTTTTGACGCCATACTAGAAGCAAAATAGGAAGTATGATTGGGAGAAAAAATAGAAGCAAAAATATAGGATTAGACATGGAAGCAAAATTGGAAGCTAAATTGGGTGCTAATTTAGGCACTATTTTTGACATTAAATTGTTTGCTCTTCCCGATGCTATTTCAGGCACTAAAGGAAGTGCTATTGCTTGCACTACTTTTCTGGTGCAAAATTTGATGTTAAATATGGCACAAAAAATGGCGCTGAAGAGAACATGCAGTTTGGCATTGAGTTTTGCACTGGCAGAAGTGTCCAATTCATGAACTCAAATGCACTAAATTCTGGTGCTATTTTAGGCGCTAATTGCCTATTTTTTTGTAGTGCTAGAAGACTATAAAATCCTTTTAAATCCTTTTCGAGGTATAATTTTAAGATAATAAAAGAAATTTATTTGTCTATTCAAGGATTACTATGTAAAAAAAATTACATTTTTTAGTAAATTTTTATGTGTAGAGCCTAGCTTATGTATACCCTTGGAAAGATAGGGTCTTTAGTGATATCTTCATCAAGGTACCACAAAATGGTTTTAGTCATTACATATTTCATATGAATTCAATAACTATGTTTCCTAGCTTGGTATAGGAACCTATCTACCATAAGCTTAACTTCCCATCATCTCAAGACACCCAAAACATCAAATTCAAATATCTTTTTAGTTTATTGAAATCTAATGTGCTCTAATTTCTAGGTCTAAATTTGTATAGCAAAATTAATGGGAATCAAAAAGTTACATCCATAAATAATTTGAGTGGTAGGTTATCTATTTCATTAGGTATAGGAACTTGAATGCACTCAAACTAACATATAGATACAAAGGGGAAACTTGAATAGGGGTATACTATACATTGGGTAAGTTTTGTGTCAAATAAACTATCAATTTTTTTAATAGTTATGTCTATTGTAGAAACTTAGGGAAGCCTCCCTTGGTTTAATAAAACCAAAAGTTGAAGGAGATTTTAACCTCTATAGTAAATTGGTCCTTTTTCCCCAACTTGATCATAAGCTCATGGTTTTCTTCCTAATTTTGAAACATCTAGCACATGGGAGAAGATCCATCTTTAAGAATTTTGAATTAAAAATTATAATATAATGAACACATTTATTCAATGTAATGAATATAAAATATTATTGAGGAAATAATTGTGGGGTATGGGTCCTAATCTATCCTTGGTGGCTAATCTATCTCCCATCAAACAATGCCTCCTTACTCTCTATGGTACTTCTGTTTATGGGTATATGAATTGGTTCGGGGACACACCTAGTTGGTGAAACTTTGAAAAATATGTTTGTGGTCTTAGAGAAAGTAGGGGTAGCAATGTGTGACCTTGTTCAAGTATCTTCAACTTGCTCAATTCATTCATAAGATATTGTTGTCTCTCTATTCATGGTGGTGTTGATGAATGGATTTGGTGTGACAACCCCTCAGGGTCCTTTTGGGTTAAATCAACTTACAACCTCTTGGTTGGCACCCCACCTGTGGATTAGAATTTTAATTGGTCCATTATTTGGAACTCTAATCTGATTGAAAAGGTAAATTATTTTTAGTTGGCTGCTTTACATGGTAGAATCCTAACCATTAATGTTCTTAACAAGAAGACATTCCAATTTGTGAACATATGTATTCTTTGTCTCTTTGCTAAAGATTCCATTATTCATCTTGTTGTTCATTTTCCATTTGCTTGGGAAGTCTGGTCTTTGACCTTGCAAAATCTCCTTTCCGACTGGATTTTTCCTAGTGACTTGAAGGACCTTGTGAGTCTATGGAGTTTTTATCATTTTTCTCATCCTATAATTACAGAGCTTTGGAAACATGTTCCTCCATTGGTTTGCTAGAACCTATGGAAAGAATGAAATAATTGAATCTTCATGGAAAATAAGAGAAGCTGTGGTGAGTTTTTTATGGCATGAAGCAACAATTGATTGAGAATCTAAACTCAAAAACTTTCAACTACTCAAAAACTATGCCTAATTATAAAGACATCAGAATTAAATAGCTATGGGGGATTAATTTGTACCTAACTAAGATAAAATGGGACAATATATTAAGGAGGAAATTGAATCTCTAGAGGCCCTCCTCAAAGGATTGGGTTAAACTAAATTTTGACAAATTTTCTAAAGGAAATCTTAAATTGGCTATGGCTGGAGGTTTGATCAGAGACCACTATGGGAGGTGTATTGATGCCTATGCAAAATGCATTAGTAATGACGCCGGTGTAAAAATGGAAGTAGTGGCTCTAGAGAGGTATTAAGAGGCTAAATGATCTAGGATTTGATAGAGTTATTATTGAGGGAGATTCTAAACTAATTGTGGATTGACTAAATGGTATTACTAAACCCACTTGGAATATCTATAGCCTAATTCAGGATTCAAGACATGTGCTCTCTTCTATGGTGGAAGTCTTTGTATCCCATTTCTATAGAGAAGGAAATATTTTTTCTAATGCAATCTCCAACGTAGGTCTCTCCTTTCTTCATTAGCACTTCTAGAGATTCAAGAATTTATCGACTCATATTAAGGATTGGTTGGCTAAGGACTAGATGGGTAGGGATCCTTATATAATCTTCAATAATGTTGTTGTTAGAGAGATTTTTTTCTATATGGGTCAGGTTGATGGTCTCCCACTCCATTTTGAATTTGAATTTGGTTTGTAACATTCATTGCATGATGGGTTGTAAAATATAGGTCTATCCTATTATGAATTTGAATTTGAATTTCAACATCTACTAGATGACATGTCAAAAGAGATCATGATCTTTTCAGAAAGTGAAGCGTAGAAAAAGTGGTGATGAGGTGGAGAACCATGTGGATAGGGTGTTGTCTACTTGCTTTATTATCTCACATGCTTATTTGGATCTAGCTCAGGGTGTGAGGTATAAATTTTTTGGTAGGCAAGTTGAGTACTATGTGGGAAGTATGATGTCAGTCTTGGATTGTTTCATTATATCATGCACTTTTATGGATTCACATTGTCCTCATTATTTTTTGATTTTGACGAGGGCCATTATAGGAATGAATCTTGTGCCTTGGGATTTTTCTCTTTATTATGAAAATATAAGTCCTTTATGGACTTATACTTATAATCCTTTTCCCCTTATTGTGGATTTTTTTTTGATACTACACTCTCTAAGTGAAGTCTTAGTGATGTGACGACTAATCGCATCTCCACTAATGCTAATGATTTGAGTTTAAATGTCATCATGAAAAATAATCCCAAGATCTTTGAGCTTCATTGTTCCCTCGCTTATTTCCTAAGTCTCATTCAATGAGACATCTTTTCAATCTAAATTTTGGCAACAATTGGATTTTATTATCCATCATTATTTTATGTTGGAGCTATTCTCACACAAATTGTGGGTTGTTGAAGAGGATTGATAGAATATGGTAGAATTTTAACCACTCCCTATCTTTTAATTATGTGTCTACTAGATCCTTCTAGATGTTATATGATGATAGTGCCTTGCTAGCAGAGGTTTGGTCTGCTATTTTTTTTCCAATTTGTGGAAACATCTATAATTTATTATTTTAAATGCTAACTTTTTACCCACGATTGTAACTAAATTTTGAAGGTAAAAATTATTTCATTTGTCACTATCATTGTAATTTCATGGGGGGTCCCTAGAAAAGGTCAAATTCATTATCCTATGTGCCTTGTGTAACACCCCGACGCGCAAACCCCAAAGGACAACTATCAACACAACAATTTTTTTTAAACATAAAGTAAAGGTACTATATTATCAATTTCAACTAACATAATTACAATTACATAATACATGTTAAACTCCTAAGTCCTTTGGGGTACACGTAGAGACATTACGTTATCTACTCATTAACAAACCTAACTAATATTCAACATTCATTCCAAGAATATGTGTTCTCATATAAAGGTGATAAACAAAAAGCATCAAATAATGATGAACCACATACGCTATACAAGATCACATAACCAATAAAGCATGGAAACAAAGAGAACCTAACTTACTCAAATTAACAACATCAAATATATTTATAATTGCATCAGTGAATAATGTTTTAAATTACAAAGTGCGATATAATAATACATCAAGATACAATCTAAATACCAGTGACCAATTATACAAGTTACAAAATACATTATCCCAACACATGGGCGAGTTACAATACAATTTACATGATATGAATAAAGTATAAATGTATACATCAGATGGTACATAAATCTGGTACGAACTGTCACCACAATCTCTGCATTGAAGGTATGACTCTAGCATGGGAAACCCAACGGGGTGCGAAGCACGTTCCACCCGACCACCCCCGTGCTAGGAGTAGTTAAGAAAGGATTCCCGACCAAGACGTCAACAGTTACACACATGACTCAACACCAAACAGGGAAAATAATTTATACACAAAGGAAATGTGACATCATAAGTCAACTACATAACATGACAACACTTAACTACAAATCAAACAATGAAATTACTTCCAGAGGTTTTCAAATAAAATAACCAAGGGGAAACACTAGAGGAGAGTGTCATCGCATGGCCTTCATGGATTGTCCTGACATCCTAACACGAGATGCCACCTCCATCTATGGTTATCCTGACTGCCTATTTCAAGGCGCCGCCCCATAGGGTGACTCATGCGGAATCGTGCATTACTCGTGGAAACGAGATCACGATTTTGCCAACCACGGCCTTCTCGAACACCTTTAGTCTTTGATAGCCCTAACAGGTGAGCGAGGTATCTGTTATTTTCTTTTAGTGTTTAACTACCCATCCCCTATTTATTTAGTTAGGTTTTCACTTTTTACACTAACTCTACTGTGGGTTATCCTGACAGCCCCTTTGTGCGCCGGCGCCCACATAGAGCCACTCTCCCTAGAATTTCCTAACATACAACAAACATGGGGGCTTGAACTCTCTCAGGTACACCAAACACAGGATATAAATTTGCGAGGCAAAAACCGTCTCGCTAAAATCTAATGACTCAATGATTCAACAAATTGACGCAAATCAATATAACATACAATTATACTCGCCACGAAAATGAAATAAAACACTCAAAATAAACATATCAAATTCTCTAACCTCTGGAAATTCAACGACAACCCTATCTCCTATGGAAAAATTTAACCAATTAACGAACTTGATAACAAAATCAAATCATTAATTTTTTTATTTTTTTTAAAATAACTCCACAAAAAAAAAAGACAATTAAATAAATTAAATTAACTAATTTTAATAAATATTTCTTTGTCAATTTCCTCCGAAAGAATATATATACATATAAAATTATATATCTTATTTATCATAACATAAAACTTCTCTATTAAAAACACATACACACACACACATATATATATATATATATTATATACATATATATATTTATATACTAATTAACATTAATTTAAAAATTCTAATTTTTTTTGAATTTAACAATTAAAATAACACGAATTATAAATATTCATGTTTAATAAAATAAAACAAAAATTTAATAATTAAAAAAAAACTAAGTAAATGGTACAGCCCACTTGGGCGCTGCGTACCTCCCCATAGGGGAGGACGCAGCCCCCAAAGGGCTGCGTACAGCAGTCCAAGGACTGCTGTGCGCGGCCCTCTATGGCTGCGCAGGGGTGGGGTACGGCTACAGCCGTCCCCTCCCACATGAATATAACTTCAAATTTTTTAAATTTTTTTATTTATTTATGATTTAAAATAGAATTTCGGTTTTAATAAATTTAAAACAAAACTTCACTATTTATATATATAAATTCTGACGAATTCCGAGTACGGAAATTCGTCAGTCTTATATATATATAAATATATATATATATATATTTTGTTAAATACAGGAATTTAATCCCTGTGTACTGGAAAAAAATAAATCTATATTTTTCAATGACAGATCAAATTGTAAAATACAGTTTACAGTTAAATTAAATTCCCACAGACAGAGAATTACAGAGGAAACAGCAATTCCATTAAAATAAAAAGAACACATAGAAACTAAGTTTTATTTTCTAGTGCTAAATTACAGAGTAATAGAAACACCACAACTACCACAGAAGTTGCACAGTAATTTTGCTAATTTTCCTGTGTTTATTCCTATTTTTCCTTGCACAAATATACTCTAAGTTTCCTCTATTCAACTATGGTTTTATTTTTATTTTTTTTATTTTTGTTTGTTAAAACTAAAATCTACAGAGGCAACACAAGCCTTAACGGCAACAGCCTGAAACAAGGTTTTCTACATATTACAAAGAAGATGTATATTAATTTACAAATAAAATAATTTAGATATTGTGAAATACCTGTTCCCTGTAGGCTGTAGAAGTAAGAGTTGCACCAAAACCCTGCAGCTTTAAAACTCTTCCCAGAAGCTCTTCCTCCAGCCACAAGAAATTCTTCTGGAACCTTGCAGCTTCTTCCAAATTCACTCACAAGTCACCAACCGAAAACCCACCAAAAAAATTTCACACAACAATCTTTCCCCACTCTCCCAGCCAAATCTTTCCCGTCAAGAATTTCTGTTTCCCCATGCCTGTTTTTCTTCCGGGAATCCTTTCCTCCACCAAACTCATTAATTTTTCCACTACTTCCCGTACAACTCCCCATAAGAGCAAATTTAATAATTTTATTTTAAAAATCAATTTTATTCATTTTTATTTTATTTTTATATTTTATTTTATTTTATTTATTATTATTATTTTTATTTTTTATTTTTTATTTTTATTTTTTATAATTAATTTTATTTATTTATATTTTATTTAACTTTCAAATAATCATAATAACATAGTTAACTTCCACAACTCTTTACAAAATTAATTAAATCATAACCAACAAAATTTTAATTAAATTACATCTAAACATAATCCAACGCCAATACATTCACATTCAAAAATAAATAAAACAAAGACAATCAAGGACTCACAGTAGACGGACTTGGGACGGGAATTCTTTCCTAACCACTCATTTTTTCAACATCAATCCCATTGGGTTTATTTTGATGCTCGCCCTGTCCTGCCGAAGCAGGTGGAATCGAGACTTAGTACCTGCATCCTGCATAAAACAAATGTCGTGAAACATATAAATCTCCATAGAAAACACACCGTGAAAGGAAATCGCAGGATGACAGGGCACTTGCAAGCAAGTGATGTCACTCTGTCCTTTCACCAAGACTCACAAATAAACACACCAAACAATATAACAGCATAAACTCGCAACATCAACGTATACATATTATTAAAAGAACCACAAAAGTCATATAACATAATCACCATAAATAAGTATCATCTAACATCATATGTAAAGTCTAATGCAACCAAACAACCAAACCATAAATCCATGCACAACCAAAATGGTGAACTGATCACCCACACAACCAAGTACAAGATATGTCCATAAGAGTAACAACAACATGAGGGGTATCACACCTTGCATCAAAATTTCAAGTTGTGGAAGCTCTTTAAGAGGCTGGTATGGCACCATTATTTATGGCAATGCGAGGGTATAATGATGATATCAGTATGAAGTTTTACAACTCTTGGAGAGAGGATAGAGTTTAAATTTATAGTGACTGGTCTTCAGTACAATAGCTTGAGGGTCTCCAAAATGAGCAATGGAAACTACCAGAGGTTCATCAAAAAATTTCTTAAAGGTGACAAAAATCTTGAGAGATGCCAAAATGGCTATGATAGGGAGCGCCTCTAAACCCCTTATGGTGTTGTTAGTGTGCACATCATGAAGTATTTCACCTTGGAAGGGTGTTACACCACAACTCATGAGTACCATTTTCCCTTTCTCTGTCACATTCATAGGCATGAATAAATGAATATACCTTTTTTTGTTCCTCTCTTATACAATGCAAGGCAAAGGGATCCTCGCCCCCCATCCACCATGGTATAATCCAGTGCCTTTATAACTATGCTTCTAGAATTACCCCTACTGGGACATTTTGGAGGTATCCCTACCGGTAATGTTGCTCCCATGTCTCAAGTGGACACCCTCCCTTGCCCTTCTTAGGCTAATTCCTCTAGTGTGGGTACTTCTGTAATGCCCCATCGTGCGAACCCTAAAGGACAATTGAACAATAATTACAACATAATTTATTTATTTTTAAAATAACATAACATACATGTAATACACATTAAAACATGACATGAATTTCATTTAAGTAGATTCATTAGCACATACATCCCTTGGGGTACACGAGGAGTCATTACGAGACTGAAATCCACACAATGACAATAAAGAATAAAAACCAAAGATATAATCCATAACAAAATAAACATTAACAAATATAACACATACATGATAATCATTGATAAGAAACCATCTAAGTACATAAATACAACATATGCATAATTAACTTAACACATTGAATAACAATTGCCATGGCCAATATCCACACCGAGTTAACATTACATTACAGTACAAAGTTCTAGAGGTACAATGATACAATAGTGTTTCCAACCATGAATGGAAACCATACAACAAGATAACATGATGCACAATATCATAACTGGCTCCAAGACAGAGACAACTCTGGAGTTGCCACAACTAGCACCAATCTGCACCTCTCAAACCTTGACTGGGGACCCAATGGGGTGCTTGGCACGATCCACCCGACCATGTGAGTCCGAAGACCCACCCCCCGTGCTGAGGAGCTAACAAGAAAGAGACCACAACCAAGAACATCCAAACAGGGAACCACAAGACTCAACATCATACACAAGTATCATAAAACTCAAGATTACAATGACAAAAATCAACAACATCCAAGAGACAACATAATAACTCAAGTCATAGATCCCATCACATAAATCAAAGCAATGACCAATAAACAAGTAACCAAAGGATGATCATGAAACACTTCCAAAACAAAATGAATTAATAAGCATAATACAATTCCAAATTGCAATTAAACAATACAATAACAACATATCACAGTACCATAAAAGTACAAGGTCATAAGTCAAATATCAATGAGATCATACAAGACCACAAAGTACACCAAAGATGTATCAAGGCAATACTCCATAAATCAACATAAGTCCATTTAACCACAATCTAAACCAACTCCCATAACATACTTCCAGAGGAACACAATAAAGTAAAACACATGGGCAACTAGGGGAGAGTGTCATCGCATATTCCTATGTAGTGTCCCTCCAGTTTAGACATACTGTTAGTTTTGATTCTACTTGTTAGATTACTTTGATACTATGTTGATTCTTTTCAGAGGAGATTCTAGATACTATGTTGTTTTGGTTTTTCAGATGATACATTGACATCCTGGTTATTTGATTATGTTGGTTCGATGATACTGTGATAGTTTCATTCATGATATAGCTTATTGGTTATGATTATTGCTTATGTTATCATGTTGATATGATTGATTTTGCTCGTCTGTGTCGGTGGATAAGACAGTGTAGCATTACCCATTCGTGAGTACCCTGCTACGCTGCAATTCTTATTCACGGTGTGTTTTCTAACATGAAATTATATATATATACATGTTTTTAACCTTGATGTTTTCCTGCAGACACAGGTACCGGGTAACAGCTCCACCTGCTTGTCAGGTCTGAGTGTACCCTAATCCATTATAATTATGTTGTCGGAGGTATTGACAGGTCCATTTTAACCATCGTTCGTTTTCGAACGAGTATCTCTGTGTTTCCCCGTGTAGCCCTATTTGTCTTGTCATGTTCAAATGTATAATGTTTTGTGTTTGCGTAGTTAATATCAATTTTATTAAATGTTTATTTATGTTTATGTCAACGTTTGTGAATTAATTTATTAAGTTAAATTTAAATATGTTGTTGAATTTATCAGTGAAAGTTAATTCCTTTCCATGCTTTTTATTAAAATAATATTATTGCTATTTTAATGGTGCAAATTGAATTGTGTTAAATAGATGTTTTTAAAACAAGATATTTTGGATAAGATAAGAATCTCTGATTATCAGTTAAAGGTCTGTTATGATATTTTAGAAGAATTAGTTGAACTGAATGAGTTATTTTCAATGCAAATTGATTTGCCAGTTAAGTTTGGTGATTGAAAGGGGAATTGCATGAATTTATATTTTTGGAGATTTTGGAGATTGTGCACACATTCACGGGAAGAATTTTACGGCAGCAGTTTTTAGCAAATTTTCAGCATAGAAATTGTTTCAGAAGAGTTTTCTTTAGGATCTTACTTTGAAGCGTAATTCGGAAGCTAGAATCATTGCAAATTTCTTCATTGGAATCTGGTGATTTGATTTTGGGATTGACAAAAGTTTTCAAAGGATCATATTTCAGCCAGTTTTCGAGTTTTAACAGGTTCCTTCTGATTTCAAGTTCTCGTATTTAATTTCTGGAAAATTTATTGTAGAAATTCATTTTACGGAACCTGCAAAATAAAAACAGAAAAATTATCAGAATAGGCAAACAAATTTCAGTGAAAATACAAACCAATTATCTGAGATTCTTTTATTGACAAAACTAAATCTGTAGATTTATTTATTTTAAGATTTGTTACTCTTGGATTGAGGTTTTGCCGTAAATGTATTGGAAGCCTAAAATTATGAATTTCTTTAGCCGAGTAAGCCTACCCTTTTTATTTTCATACTAGGCTGAAAACAGTCGTATTTTTCTTCAACATAGAATGGGCTTAAATATTTAAATCCTATCTGTTTATATGATCTGGATCTAATTAACAAATGAATTTCACCTTATATATGATACAAACTTTTATTCTCATATCTGCACCTATATATATATTTATAATATTTACCAGTCGACTGAAAATTCTTTTGTTGGCTATAGACAGTAGGAATACTCATTCTCCGGTAGGTTAATATTAACCAGAAGGCTTGTAACATAGATTTTATTTTGGTCTATTTTTTTAAAAAAAAAACTGTGCGCAGCCTCTTCCTCATGATATTTACTGTATAAACAGTGAACTATTGAACCAGTTTGTATCATTGCCTGAAGCGTATTATTCCATTTTGAAAGACGCCCTTCTCTTGCCAGCGCAATTAGTTAAAAGTATTAACTCCTAATCTGGAATTTTATAATAACCTGGACCCATTTCTATCTATCAAAATATATTTTTTCTTGAGAATGTGCGTAGGCAGTATCAATTTTATTTATGGCTTAGGTCTCTTATTATGGCGCGGGTTTTCTGCTTGAAAATTGATGTCAGTCATCTGTATGAGACCATTTGGAGATTTCTGCGCCCTACTTTCTCTGAAATTCCTATGTAAATTATCACCGCGCCCTCCTATTCTCCTCTATCCATGATTTATATTATACTTTTGTTCTCTGCTGTGAGAGTCTTTTATTGTTTCATGATTAACTGTAGAATTTATGCATGGCTGTGTAAAGATAGATGACATCAGAGGCGAGTTAATCTGATCCCTTCACCGTTAAAATTTAGAAGAAAATATCTTTTGCATGGAAAGAAATCCCTGAAACAGTGTACACGTTGTTTAGTCTACCAGTGGAAGCACGAAACTAGTGTTAAACTTTGACTTAGCTTCGAGTCATTATAATAAGAATTACGGTGGCAGATTCTTCTAAAAGAACAAGCAAAATATTAGTTGGATTTAAGCCTATAGTATCTTTAGTTTAGAATATATATTATATCTTATAATTTTTAAGAATTAGAATTTCATTATACAAAGTATATATGCTGTTATAATAAAGTGGTATTAAAAAAAAAAGAGCTATATTTGAAAGTGTTTGTAAAACAATAACATTTATAGTCCATATAAAGTATTCTCGTTATTTAATGAAATTTGTTAAACCTCAATTTGAGAGTGTATTTACACAACTTGAAATGATTATTTTTATTTCGTTAAAAGAAGTTAAATAAGATTTATATTGTAAATTTGGTACACTTAAATTTGTGACATTCTCAAAAGTTTGTTTATTAGAAAATTGAAATTTCACTGAGAATGATTAAGTGAAATTATTGGCTGCAAAAGTATCCTTGATGCAAGTGATGATTACTTTATTTCTTTAAAAGTTAAGAAAGAGAAAAAGAGTTGTTAAGTGTTTGATGTATTGATTATATTGTTCAAATTTCAACTGTTGTACGTGGGAAATATAGCTTCGTATTATTTTGTGGTTTTCGAAGTGACAAACTAGAGATTGTGAGTTGCCTCTAGTGAAGGTTGTAAACATTCTATTTCGATTTTTATGCTTGATAGCATCCCCTAGAATTATTTTATGTTGAGTCGTGATGTAGAGAGAGTGGCTTACGTTAGGGGTGGAAATCCTATAGTGATTGTCTGGGTAACCTAACGTAGGTGTGTTAATTAAGTGATAACCTAACTAATATTTTAGGGGTTGGGTAGTTCTAAAAACTAAATCAGATAATAATATGCCTCGCCTATTTCTTAACGCTCGTTTAGGTTGAGAAAAGGCTGAGAAGGCCTGGAATGGCAAGTCACCATCTTGTCCTCTTGAAAGATGTAACGACGCCGCATTAGTCTGCATAGGGGCCGGGAATCGGTAGAGACTGCCAGGGTAACTCTTGGTGAGGGCCGGTAGTCTAGGAAGATTCACCAGGGTAACCTATCCCGACAATGCAATGACACTCTCTTAGTCTATATCATGATGGTGTTTCTTTTGTTGAGTTTTCAATTTAATGTGACTTGATGCTGTGATTTCATCCGTTTTGATTTGTAAACGTTATGTCGTATTGTGAATTGTAAACCCCGTATACGTGATGTTCTGTTTGCTTTGTTTGTGGACCTTTCAGTATCTCCTAGCACGGAGGGAGTGGGCCTTTTGGTTCCACATGGTCGGGAGGTAACCGTGCTACACCTATCTTATAATTTTCTTGCAGATGATCCTAAGCTTGCAGCAGTTTCCAGTTACTACTATGTTCGTGACTGTTGATGCGGAGCTTGTTCGTGGTTAATGTATCAGATGTCAGATGAACACTTAATGTTTTGTAAATCATCTCTTGTGTAAGAGTGTACAGATTGTACCACCTTTGTTATATGGAGATTCTTTGAAATCTCGCTTTATGTAAATGGACATTTGGAATATATAAGTGTATGTAATTTTATAAATAGGATCTTACTTGAAATCAAATTTATACTTTTGATTGATGATCAATGTGATTAGTTTACTTATTAAAATTATGTAACAACGTCTTAGATACTTTATAACATATGTATAAAAAAAAAAATATTCTGTTAACCTTGTACTTGCTCTTTGTTATATTGTAACTAAGTCGGGGCGTTACATCCTACATGGGCTGTCCTATGCTTGTCCTCCCAACTGGAGGCGTCGGTCCCATCTATGGATGTCCTGTGCTCTTCCTCCCCAAACTGGAGGCGTCGGTCCATAGGGTGACTCATGCAGAGCCGTAGACCTCTCGTGAAGATGAGGTCACGACCTTGCCAACCACGGCCTTCTCAGCCTTCCATTAGTCTGTGAAAGCACTAATGAAGACGAGGCATCCATTTTTAAATCTTATAATGATATTACTACCCAACCCTCCTAAGTTAATTATTAGGTTTTCACTTGATTACCAACTCACTCGTGGGTTATCCTGTGCCCTTCCCCTTAAGCGGGGCGCCGGCCCCCACGAGGAGCCACTCTCCCTAGAGACCCAACCACATAAAAACCAAGGGTTGTACCATCATAATTTGAACAAAGAATCACATCATAAAAGCATGCGAGGCATTACCCATCTCGCTAACAAGTACAAAATCAGAATCTCAACAATTATCGTACAACCCTTTCAAAATCCAGATACCAAAACACTTGCCACCTCAAGGGCACATAAGAGAAAGAACATCAACTGACAATCATCTCAAGCCTCTAGAAGCCAAAAGAATGAAAAACCCACAAACGAGGGTAAAGTGAAGCAACAAGAGTATTTCTCCAATAATTCCAACACAAGGATAAAATTTCATCAAATATGCGAGTAAATCAGAAAATCCATAAAAGGGACAGGTTCATCAAGACCCATCCGCAAATCAACAATGGTGTCACCTCAAATAGGGAAACGCAAAAAGAAAATCAACCTTTAAACAAAATCACTTAATAAAACCAAAAGCCACCAACTAGGTATTCCACGAGAGACCTCAATTTTCTCCTCACAAGAACCCCCTTATAGTGGTACGCAAATCACCTTCATAAAATCAACAACGTAGCAATGACAACAATAATTGCAAGGCCACAAGAACTATTTTCAATTCAAATATAATGACAGAAAACATTGAAATAAGATCAACAACTCCATCCATACTACATAATCAACTTCGATACAAAATAAATCAGAAATTCAAGAAGATCAACCATCCACAACTCATAAATCAAAACACGAGTTCCCAATTACATTGCAACAAAATTTAAATGACAAAGGATTCCTTGAATCAAAATTAATCTCCAATGGCATTCATTCCAATACGGAAATGTCCAAAAACAATCCTTCAATAACAGAGGTAAAAGCATTGAACTAGGCACCCAAGGCACCAAATTCAAGAACACCTTAAAAACTCAACCACTCACAACTCCACAAAAACACTCACATAATAAACAACAACCAAAAATTCAAACAAGAACAATATTTAATAACCAATCAATTAACAACCAGAACTAAATAACTTTACAACTTACCCATCTAAATTACTCAATTAACTAAAACAATTTATGATAACCATCACAAGTATTCTAAAAGACTTTATCCATAAAGCGAACTTACAAATCAATCATTAAATGAATATAAAGGAAGTCAATTTTCAAAAGATTAAAATCCCATTTCACCAATAAACTATCCAATTCGAGAATACCCTAATCAATCTCTAACCATACCCATACATTTAAATTTCCCCTTTCATTTAACAACATAATTGTAAACTACTTAATAATTGGGTAGTTAACTCAATATCATTTCATAACTACTTATGTCCAAAACATTATTTCCATTTCCTTTCATCATACTAACTTAACATTCACTTCCAATATTTAAATTAATTGTGAAAACCATTTAAGACCAATTGTTTATACTTTAACATGACAATAATAACAATACTCTGAATACTTAAACTACATATTAGAACTTACCATCTTAAAATCTTAACTCTTAAAACCACTACATATTTATATATTTTAATTCTTTTTGAGGAGGGAATGTAACAAGAGAATAGATCTTTTCAAATAAAAAAAAAAACCAACAAGTCTACAAGACTCAACCTCATAAAAAGATAACTTATTTAATTCCAAAATAAATTCCATTTCCACAATATACATTGTCCCGAACCTAACAATTCTACAAGATAACAAAAAATATAAATAATAATTTATTTAATTCCATAATAAATTCTATTTCAAAATATTTACTCAAAACAAGAATTAAATAATCAATGTTGCCATATATTCGTAAATTGATTTTTCTACTATCTTATCCTCTTAAAGTTGGTAATTTAATAAATCAGTAACAAAAAACAGATTTCTTTCTATATTATTATTATTACCATTTTAAACAGATTCTGTTTTATTTTACCTAGAAAAAGAAATAGAATGTTTTGTTTTGACAAAATTAAATAATCAGAGGAATATGAATAAATAAGTTAATAAATATATATACAAATATAAATATATATATATTTATATATATACATATATATATATATATATATATATATATATATTTATAAAAGTAAATTCACACAATAAATATAATTAAAATTCGCGTATTAAAAGAAATTTAAATACCTACAAATTTAAATGGGGAAATTTTAAATCCCAACAAAAGGGCACGGGGAAATACGCTCGGCCGTGGGCAGTCTACGGACTGCCACCGCAGTCCGACAGACTGTCGTGGACAGTCTACGGACTGTCATAGTAGTCCGAAGGACTGCCGTGGCAGCCCGTAGGCTGCCGCACCAACCACGGGCGGCTGGGTGGTGGGTACGGCCGAGGCCGAACCATCACCCAGTCTGCCTCTTTTCTTTTTTTAATTTTTTTTTTTATAATTTCAAATCAAATTTAATATGGCGAGAAATGTGAATCTTAATTAAATTAATTTTTTTTTTCTTATACTTTCTTTACATTTATATATATATATATATGTGTGTGTATACATCTATATATATATATATCTGATATATATATATATATACATATATATATTGCATACAAAAATATTTCGAATTTAGAGAAATAAAACTCCATTGTACAATTTACTGTTTCAATATAAACATTAAACATAGAAGATATTTTTAAAATTTATCTACATATGAGGATTTACACAACCCCCGAATTCCCAGACAGGACATTTTCTTTTATTGCTTAAATATTATTTTTTTTAACACAAAACTACAGTAACACTGTTCAATTCCAGAATTCCCATCTTGGTTATGTTATAATAAACAACAGTACAAATCCAACAATTAATTTCATTTAAATAAACAACAGTCCCGAACTCCCAGAAAATTTCAATTTAATAATTGACCGTCAGAACCCAACTAAATTCCATCTTAACAAATTACAATCCCAATCCCCGGTTAAATTTTCATTGATTAAACAATAACTCAATAGATTTTCTTTTCACAATATTTCAATTCCAACCCCAAATGACAAATTTCATACACAGCGAAAACAATTCCTATCAATTGCTATTTTATTTGATGCTACAGCAAATAAATAAGAAAAGAACCTGGCGTCCTACGTTTGAAGAAGATCTGTAGAAGCTCTATCCTTCTTGTCGATCCAATCCTCTGCTAACGATTGTTTTCAGCAGTAGTTCCAAGATCCTCCCTTAAATCTTATTCCTCAATAAATTCTCCAGAATAACCATAGAAAGAATACAATACTATATCTTGAGAGAATACAATACTATATCGGAACTGTTGTTTATTTAAATGAAATTAATTGTTGGATTTGTACTGTTGTTTATTATAACATAACCAAGATGGGAATTCTGGAATTGAACAGTGTTACTGTAGTTTTGTGTTAAAAATAATAATATTTAAGCAATAAAAGAAAATGTCCTGTCTGGGAATTCGGGGGTTGTGTAAATCCTCATATGTAGATAAATTTTAAAAATATCTTTTGTGTTTAATGTTTATATTGAAACAGTAAATTGTACAATGGAGTTTTATTTCTCTAAATTTGAAATATTTTTGTATGCAATATATATATATATATATGTATATATATATATATATATATATATATCAGATATATATATATATATAGATGTATACACATATATATATATATAAATGTAAAGAAAGTATAAGAAAAAAAAAAAATTAATTAAGATTCACATTTCTCGCCATATTAAATTTGATTTAAAATTAAAAAAAAAAATTAAAAAATGAAAAGAGGCAGACTGGGTGATGGTTCGGCCTCGGCCGTACCCACCACCTAGCCGCCCGTGGTTGGTGCGGTAGCCTACGGGCTGCAACGGCAGTCCTTCGGACTGCTGTGACAGTCCGTAGACTGTCCATGGCAGTCCGTCGGACTGCGGTGGCAGTCCATAGACTACCCACGGCCGAGCGTATTTCCCCGTGCCCTTTTGTTCGGATTTAAAATTTCCCCATTTAAATTTGTAGGTATTTAAATTTCTTTTAATACGCGAATTTTAATTATATTTATTGTGTGAATTTACTTTTATAAATATATATATATATATATATGTATATATGTATATATATGTATATATGTATATATATAATATATATATATATTTATATTTGTATATATATTTATTAACTTATTTATTCATATTCCTCTGATTATTTAATTTTGTCAAAACAAAACATTCTGTTTCTTTTTCTAGGTAAAATAAAACAGAATCTGTTTAAAATGGTAATAATAATAATATAGAAAGAAATCTGTTTTTTGTTACTGATTTATTAAATTACCAACTTTAAGAGGATAAGATAGTAGAAAAATCAATTTACGAATATATGGCAACATTGATTATTTAATTCTTGTTTTGAGTAAATATTTTGAAATAGAATTTATTATGGAATTAAATAAATTATTATTTATATTTTTTGTTATCTTGTAGAATTGTTAGGTTCGGGACAATGTATATTGTGGAAATGGAATTTATTTTGGAATTAAATAAGTTATCTTTTTATGAGGTTGAGTCTTGTAGACTTGTTGGTTTTTTTTTTTATTTGAAAAGATCTATTCTCTTGTTACATTCCCTCCTCAAAAAGAATTAAAATATATAAATATGTAGTGGTTTTAAGAGTTAAGATTTTAAGATGGTAAGTTCTAATATGTAGTTTAAGTATTCAGAGTATTGTTATTATTGTCATGTTAAAGTATAAACAATTGGTCTTAAATGGTTTTCACAATTAATTTAAATATTGGAAGTGAATGTTAAGTTAGTATGATGAAAGGAAATGGAAATAATGTTTTGGACATAAGTAGTTATGAAATGATATTGAGTTAACTACCCAATTATTAAGTAGTTTACAATTATGTTGTTAAATGAAAGGGGAAATTTAAATGTATGGGTATGGTTAGAGATTGATTAGGGTATTCTCGAATTGGATAGTTTATTGGTGAAATGGGATTTTAATCTTTTGAAAATTATTTCATTTGTCACTATCATTGTAATTTCATGGGGGGTCCCTAGAAAAGGTCAAATTCATTATCCTATGTGCCTTGCATCAAAATTTCAAGTTGTGGAAGCTCTTTAAGAGGCTGGTATGGCACCATTATTTATGGCAATGCAAGGGTATAATGATGATATCAGTACGAAGTTTTACAACTCTTGGAGAGAGGATAGAGTTTAAATTTATAGTGACTGGTCTTTAGTACAATAGCTTGAGGGTCTCCAAAATGAGCAATGGAAACTACCAGAGGTTCATCAAAAAATTTCTTAAAGGTGACAAAAATCTTGAGAGATGCCAAAATGGCTATGATAGGGAGCGCCTCTAAACCCCTTATGGTGTTGTTAGTGTGCACATCATGAAGTATTTCACCTTGGAAGGGTGTTACACTACAACTCATGAGTACCATTTTCCCTTTCTCTGTCACATTCATAGGCATGAATAAATGAATATACCTTTTTTTGTTCCTCTCTTATACAATGCAAGGCAAAGGGATCCTCGCCCCCCATCCACCATGGTATAATCCAGTGCCTTTATAACTATGCTTCTAGAATTACCCCTACTGGGACATTTTGGAGGTATCCCTACCGGTAATGTTGCTCCCATGTCTCAAGTGGACACCCTCCCTTGCCCTTCTTAGGCTAATTCCTCTAGTGTGGGTACTTCCTCTATGATACCTTCCTCCATGAAACCCCTCGTTGTTCCTTCTAGCTTGAAAAAATCCTCTTTTAAAGGCCTTCTTAATAAAGGAAACATTGTTACTCATAATTTGAAAGGCAAAGAGGCTAGTTTTAACCCACCGGGAAACCTTTCTAGGACTAAAAGGAAAGTTTTTGATAATGTCAAACCTAAAACTGCCAAGAAAGTCACTATTGAGATTAGAGACAAGGAGGAGCATGGAAAATTGGAAGATTCTAGTAGTGGGAAGGGGGAGAGAAGTTCTGCTAGGCTCACGGGTCAATCTACCAAAGGCAAGAAACTTTGCTTGAAAGAACTAGGGGATGACCCTGAAGATGAAGCTCTACCTACAATTAACCTAAGTAAAAAGGAGTTGTTGGTGGTGTTGGGAGAAGATCTCTCAGAAGAAGTTCTAGTAGCAGTGAATAGGATGAAGAAACAATTGGTGATGACCAACCTATGGTTGAAGAATTGAAAGATGAGGAAGGGGATGAGCTCCAAAAATTTTAATATGAAGTCAAAGAAGTTGTAAGGGAAGAGGGGATGAGCTCAAAAAATTTTAACGTGAAGTCGAAGAAGTTGTAAGGGAAGTCATGAAGGGGATGGATGATCAGCCTATGGAGGAAAAAGTTGAGGTGATGTAGGAAAATGATAGGTCCCTTGATTTCTATGTCACCCAAGTCCGAGTACTGCACCAAAAAGTGGACAAGATGGACAAGACATTCAATAAGTTAATGGTCATCACTTTGGGCATTATGCGAAAGGCTATCTTTAGAATGGTGAGTGGGGCGACTAAGGCTAGGAAAGGTCATTAGAAGATGAAAGCCTCCTAGGCTGTTGAGGGGCACTTGAACAAAGGAGTGACCAGATCTTTGGAATAATACAACAAGACTATGAAATAGCTATAGTATGAATGGAACCTAATATTTTATTTGAAAGAGTAATTTGGGTTTGTTGGGTCTATGTTTTTTGGTTTTTTGTTCTATGTTCTTACTGGGCATGTGTTCCCCTTGATCAATGAGACTCGGTTATATCTTTAGGTATGTTAGTTTTTGTTGGTTTATAACTTCTGTTGATCTTGGTGGTTAGGTGTCAGTCTTGTTGTAGGGTGTTGGTTAGTTTTATGCCCTTGCTATTTTTCTTTGTTGTTTTGATTGGTTAGTTGGCCTTGTTCCACTTTCTGGTTGGGTTTAAGGGCCCTTTCCATTGCGTTTGTTACCAAAAACAATTGGAAGGGAATTGTGCCTATGGACATGAACATTATTGTAACTACATCTCAAAAGGCTCATCTTTGTTATATGACTTGTAATTTAGTAGAGATTCTTCATTATATGAGGCTTGAAATGAAATAAAATAACACTAGTTCAATTTTCTTTTTATTGATTTCAAGGTACACAAATATTTAATTCATCTTATTGGTATCTACCTTATAAAATACTATTGTAATAAAAATTATAAAGTTAGTTATTATTATGTATACTTATTGAGAAATATTTTTTCTCACCTAAATGGGATATTTATTTTTTCAAAGTAAACATATAAAAAAATTAACCAAAAATATTGAAAAAATAATTATCGACATTGTTATTAGCTAAAGAAATTTAGCTTTTATTCCAAAATTTATGTTGTTCAAAACATTTAATTAAAAAATTATACAATTTTAATTTATTACTATATATTTTAAAAATATAAAGGACAAGGGTACATTAAAATTGCTAAGAAAAGAACACACAATATAATATTAGATGTTGGAAGATGGTGTTTATTAGCAAAGAGAAGGCCTCACAAAAGTATAGTATCATTTTACTTAATATTTTTTTATATGCGCTTAGGCTTTCCTTAAAATCAAACAATTTGACAATGTGAAAGATGTAGATTCTTTCCAAATAATAAAAGTCTATATTCATTCAAAAGATCTTATAGTGCACTGGGTAAGTCTAGACCTCAAAGTCAAACTCGAAACCTATGGGGAGCAAACCCATGGGCCAAGCCAACTCCACTACTCGTACAAGTTTAGTTATTGTCACAATTATTAAAATAATGTGCTATTATATTCTTTCACTCAATTACTATTGTGCAAAAATGAGTAAGAATAATTCAAGTTTCTTACAATTAATGATGTACAATTACAATAATAGTGCACTACATATGCAATCTAATAACCTCTAACTTCCTACTTTAAATATCATCTCAACTATTAAATCATCATCAAGAATGAGACACAATCTGATCAAACACACCACAAGATAAATCTTTTAATACATTATAATTTTTATTTACAACAAATAACTAATCAATATTAATCATTACATAATACTTATGTATATGTTAACATTAACTTCAGTCAATTTATATATTATATCGCTTGGTATATAGTTTTTAAACGGATGAGAAATATTTAAAGGGCGATTTTATTTCCCTTGAATATTGTATTTGTTCCTCACGTCATCGAACATCATGACAACGTAAAAATTAGAAAAAATATTGAGTTATGCGTGCAACAAAAGCTCCGAAATTTATGAAGGAATATTTGAGTACGGCTGCACTTGGGAAGTTTCTAAGCACGAGCTTTTACCGTTGATTTTACGCAGAGGAAAAGATTGGAATATTAGGCGGTGAAAAGTGAGTTCAATGAATGCACTCATTTGTGTTGACTTGAACAAGTCGTGGTCTTTGGAGTCTTTCATTAGTGGACGAAATGAGTATAGTGTTGTGGAAGATTACTCCAATTCCACATCACCTTAAAATTGGTTATCACATCATTTGTTTGTCGTCATTGTCTTGTACAAAATAGATTTCAAATATTCATTTGTTGCTGGTCACAGTTGTAAATTTTCTTGGTGGGGACTGGGGACTTTTGATCCCAAGAAAGTTCTTTAGGTTAAATATATAAATTCATTTTATATACAACCGACTTTTCTCTGTTTAGAATTTCATTATTAATTATTTTAATTTGTTTTCTTAGTCGATGAGTGTACAATATTAATTTTTTTTTTTTAATATTTATAAATAAGATCATAAAAGATGATCAGATTAAAGTCTATAATAATAATTCAAGTGTGACGAGTGCTCCAGACCATGCCTTCATGATGGACTCTTTTTATTATCTAGTGTTTAGTGTTGTTTTGGGGTTTTTGATATGATTTCTTGTGGGTAATGGCTTAGTTTACTCTACTGTCACTATACTATTAATGTGTTTACTGTGGATGGCCTTGGTTGCCTTGTATGGATGGGACAACACCCTTGTTTTTGCTGCTTTTTATATCAAAAACAATAATTCAAGAGAGTTTTTTGACATTTCTAAATAAAATTATTTTATTAATTTAAACAGATATCATTTATTACAATACATATATAAATGTATAGAAAGAGGACAAAAAGGTATGGCTATTTAATAAGACTTGTCACCTCCAAAGCTTGATTTACCTTCTAGATCAAAAATATCAATCATTGTACATGAAGAAAATGATAACATTGAAAAAATACAAAATACTCAATTTTAAAATATCTTTGTGGAAATTAATATGTTCATCAAAAGCATACAATTTTTATAAATTTAAAGTTTTTGCGAAATATTATTGTTAAATCTAATTCTACTATTACATATATAAACCATTCTAACATTTTTAATTTTTAATTATAGAATTTTTTTTTTAATCTAAATAATTCCCATATACTTTAATCATACAAGATCACTTGCCTTCACATATTGTGATTGGATACATTAAAGAAACTATCAACACCTAAAAATAAGGATATAATTTTTTTCCTTTTAATAAGAATAATTAGGCTAAGAATGCCACATGAATGAAGTATTACAATCACAACCCATTAAGTAATAGTAAGCATATTTATCAATTGTAAGGATTAAATAAAATACAATTCATTTATATACATGGTCTAAGTTGGAGAATTTCAATTGGAACTTTAGTGTGAACAATTGAATGAAAGTGAATTTAGTCGATCATATAAATTTTGATAATATTCATAGCAACCAAAAATGCTATATTTGTTGGTGTAGGTTTTTTATATTTCTAGTGTGTTAATTTATTTTCTCGTAGTCCTAGGTTTTCCCTACACTTAATTAAGCTTGCTTAGGATAATAAAGTGAGTTTATTATTAGGAGATAAGTGTGTGATGTCCCCTTCCTTAAAGCATGGAACCACTTTCCACTTTTGGTGGCATCCACTACTTTTTGTGGTTGATTCTTATTGTTGGATTTTCCACCTACCTCCTCTCCTAAGTTCTATATAAACTCACCACTAATGTGTTTGTATACTCTTGCATCTTATTGCAATCTTTGATTCATGCATTCATTCATGTATTGATTCAGCTTGGAAGCTCTTAATGCAATATTGTCACATCGACATTGCATAATCTCTTGGAGTCCTAGTTTGCATTCTTATGTTTTTTCAGTTTATGTAACTTTGATTTTCTCTTAAAAAGTACCTTGGGTTATTCAATCTATTTCAGATTTTTAACAATATTGATATTAAAGATTGTAGATAATTAAATATTTTAGAAAATGATAGCTTTCGATTTCTATTCATAGTTTACAAAAAAATGATAAATTAAATTACAACATTGAAAGAGTATAGAAAAAAACAATCTTTATAATTCCCTTAGATTATTCACAAAAAGTATTTTCTTTGAATTTTCATACCTGGCATCATATATTTGTGTTATCAAATTCAATGAGAGCTTAAATTTGAGGCCAATAAAATATCATAGACAGGTTTGATATATTTCCTAGATAGAAGTATGCCATGGATTTTTCTTGCAAAACCAACCTACATAAATATATGCCACTAGAGAAACCTTACCTCCAATCCATGGCTTAGCCCAAATCCCATTCCTAGACACAGAATAGGGTTTATGTGACTAGAAAATATCCCATAAATAATAAAAGTATAGAAAATAAATAAAATAACACACAATAGTATTTTGAATGACAAATCTAGAAACTAAAATATCATGTACGAAAAAATATAAATTATCTTATCATTGTTATAACATATAAATAATTTAATATTAATATTGTAACTTGATACTTTTTCCTTCTTCATAAGCCATGAAGAAAAATTATTCTAGCTCCAACTTAGATTGAAAGGCTTCAGGAGATCATTGAGGTGATTTGTCTTATGATTTTTACCTTGGGTTGATGCCATAACTATGCAATATTTTTCAAGTCAATGAGAGGGAGCCACCCCCTTCAATGGAACTTTTCCTAAAAATATAAAAATATATTGTAACTTGAGAAATAAGAATACATATTTCACACGATTTAAATAGAATGATCATATTTGAGATTGATCACAATAATATGATATTGTTAGATTCTTGGTGGCTACTGGATGGTAGTTCCCAAGAGGTAGCCATCTAATTTATTCAACCTCCAAGAATATAATAGTTATAATAAATAATACCATAGTTACCTCAAGAAATACAACTAAAATGACTAGTGTAGAATAGTTACCACGAATTAAATAGCTACAACTAATAATACAATGCTTATCATGAAATATAATAGTAAACACTACTAATACAATAGTTCTTATTGGGACCCCATTAGAAAAAAATATTAAATTCATCTAAGATATTGGGTAATTGAATTTTTTCACATATTGTGCCTTGTGAGATCCCTTTTGGACCCCCCATGTGTTGAAGGAGTCAATTATTCAATAAAAATAATAATTCTTTGTCTATTTCTATGGAGCCATTGTGTTTCCATAGGTTATAGATTTTGGATAAAATAGGGACTTATGCGATAGGTATGAAGCTTTCAAATTATCACAAAACCCTAGACCTGACACTGTTTACAATTTATTTTTATATCCCTCCAAGCTATGGGTCCATAGATAGACTTAATACTAAGGGACTATGTCCCATGATTCCCAATCCCCATGTGGTTGTGGTGCTGATTTTTTTATCCTACCAAGATTTCTATAAGTCACTTGAAGATCAAGACTCTCAAACTTTATGTTCCCTATCGCCATGGATCTTAGACCTTTGGAAGGAAAGGAACCTTAGTATCATATCTCTGATGCTAGATCTATTGGAAACAAGCAACATTGAGAGGGGGGGAAGAATCAGTGTTCTTCAAAAATTAACTTTATTTTTCTGATCATTAACCCACTTAAAGCATTCAACCAAAAGACATATACAAAAATAGAAAGAAAATAACCACAACACTATAACACAAGGATTTTACATGGAAACCTTGTTAGGGAAAAAACCACTATGGATGGCCAATCCACAATATAATCTGAGTATACTCAAAAAGAAGTTTACACAACATGGGAATGCACTTGCATTTAGGCTCACTGCTCAAAATAGGAAGGCACACTGCCTTATAGAGATTTGGATTAGATCCAAGAAAATCAACTGAAAGAATAGCATCTATAAATGCTTGATTACAATTCCAATTAGGCTCAGATGTTGATCTTCTATTCTTCTGATAGATACTGAACTTCTACTCTACTCTACTTTGACTCGCACAACAAAATCTTTATCCGCAAGTGAAAATGAGCATAAAATCACTCTAACACCCTTCTAATATTTTCAATACACATCGACACACCACACATACATATATAAAAATGATATAATAGATCATACGTGTATATTCGTGACTAGCAATTTAATCGCAACAAGTCGGCTTCAATAAGACTTTAAAAATATTAGCAACTATCGGCTTAGATCTTAAGAATTATCCAATGTGCATCCACAACTGTTGGCCACAACTTAGATTGGATCCAAATCAAGATAAGAAAACAAAAAAAAATTGAATAATCATTCCTTGAATATCCACAACACATTATATCAACTGAGTCGGCCCTAAAATACTGATAAATAAAGAAGTATCAACCGAATCTCTAAACTTGCACATGAATTGGTACTAGGTACTAAGATTTATGAATAACACAAGAAATATACTGATGAACCTTTCGTGAGATCCACAACTCAAAATAACAACTAGAAATTTGCATGTGAATCATTGAACACCAAACTGTCAGATGCTCTGTTCTACCTAACTGTCCACAATCTAACTATTGGCCTAAGAAAATGATGTCATGCAAATCCAATTACTGACTAGGGTTTCCATCAATGACAACACCAAAACATAATTGCAGTGTCTCTTTCAAACAATCTTCCCCTTTGGCATTGATGGCAACACTTAGTGAAAAATGACTAAGTGTCGGATCAAAACCAACATGAATTTCACTGCCACTTCAAAAATTCAAAAAGAAACTTCAGTCAAATCAGAAAAAAAAACTCCCCCTATGATTATACATTTTTCATTATACACTTCTCCCCCTTTGACGTCAATGGTAAAAACTGGAGAAACAAAACAGAATTCCAAAACTGTATAGGCATGAACTTGTAACTTACAAAAGTGTGAAAATATCTACAAAAAATTGCTTTAGCACTCTTAAATTGTCATCACAAACCTTTTTGAGACTCTCCAAAACTGTTATGGGACCACACATTAAGTAAGATTGAGCTTCTATAGAATCAAGATTCTCTGGGTCACTAACTGTCACAACTTTTGCTTCCTTTAAAGCACTCACCATTATCTCAATATTTGTACTAATTAGTCCTCTAAGTTCACTTACTCTCCCAAAAATCCTATCATTTTCACTCTTCAAGCATCTTATTTTGTCAAGTATAGATGTTACTTGACCTTCTTGCTGAACAACACCACCAGCTAATGGATCAGAAGTATCATAAATGATAGCCAATTGATTTTCAAAATCCTTCACCTTTTTTTCAATACCTTCAGTAAACTTGGACAAAACCAAACATGCCTTATAGGCCTTTCTAGCTTCAGATATGGAACCTTGAATGTTCTTCATGCAGGTGGCTAATAGATTCTTATCCTTTGCAATCACTTCCTTCAACCAACTAAGTCTTTTACCATTAAACTCTTTTTGCACTTTATCCTCAACAGATTTCTCAAGAAACTCAAATTGAGTGCTTACAAAATTTATGAGCTTCTTTAGCTCACCGGAAGAGGAACCAGACAGATCCATGACATGAGTACGCATTAATTTCTATAGAACTCCATATGCAATACTTAGCAATTCACTATCCTCTATGTGAGACTTCAGAATCTTATCACTGGCCTTAGCTTGAGAAATTGATGCGACCTTCATCATCTAAATTGGGGACAAAGTGGACAGATTGATTGAGATTTCATCCAATTCAGGATCAAGACCTTCCTAGTACTCCATTATAGATTTCTTCACTCCCTTGGTAGTGTCTCTTGCTTCCACTCTGATCTCCTTAACTTGAGCTTTTTCTTCTTCAGCCTTGGCTTCTTCAGAGACTATTTCCGGATTGCTTTTAGGCACTTCAACCTCTTCATTTTGCACCTCCTTCTCCTCAACTAATAGCACCTTAGGAACTTTAGTTTCCATAGGTGTCTCTGTATTTTCCACATTAGGAGGAATCTAAAAATCCTCAGCATCTACATTTACTTCCAAAACATTTTCACCAACAATAGCACCAGTTTCACCAATCATGAGTTTATTTACCCTTGTCTTGCTCTTAAATTCCTTTTTAGCCTTCTCAAGGAGTGAATCCATCTCTTCAATTAACATTTTTGGACATAAATCTGCAAGAACTCTCTTCCTCAAATTTTCTTCTTTTGTTCTAGCAATTAATCTTCTCGACTCCAAAATATCATATAGATTCTTGGGTAAGCTAGACATAATCTCAAAAAGAACTTTATTAAAAATGTTCATATGTTTTATTGTGGCTTCTTCAAGAACTCTTTGACCTGATTCATCAAAATTTTCATACAATTCATAGAGGGGCTTGAGATTATCGTCCTTGACAACTACATTCTCAACTTCCTCAACTGACATACTAGGTTTATCAACTTTTTCCTTCTTTTCTTTTGCTTCTTTTCCCAAATATTTTCTCTTATTTAACTCAACAACCTGAGTTCCAATAGCTTTTACTTCTCTCAAAACTTCTTCTAATTTTGTTTCCTTATCTTTTGAAACAAGCTCATATGTTCTTGTTCTTTTATTCTTCTTCCTTTTACTGGAAGGCATGTCTTGAGCTGACTTGGCTACAAGGGAACTCCTTGTAGATCTAGTGTGGGTAGAGGATGCACTAGGACTAACAGACTGTATTTTTTCTTTCACTTTTGCTGCTTCTACCTCATCTCTCCTCCTTCTTGCTTCTCTCAAGGCTTCTACAGGTAATCCCGTCCTTTCTACAAAAACTTCTGTCTCTTTTCTTACTTTCTTGACTATCACCGATTTTCTCAAATCCTCATGAACCTGCATACTTTTCTCTGCATAATTTCCAAACCTCTCTTCTCCCTGATCCATAGGTGAACTTAGAAATTTTTTTGCATACATCTTCAAGATGTTCTCCTCTACTTTGTATCCCATAGGCATGATCCATATTGTTCTGGGATTAGTAGCTTCCATATGGCATTGATCAATGTCCACCATGAAGCAGATAGTATCTTTGAACTATTCCACAATTGAAGTGAGAATTCTTTCCCTAGCGTGCATCATATTTTGGAAGTTTTTGAAGTACCCCCAGAGGGTAGTATTCTTAACCTGATGATCACCAATTCCAAACAACATGTTCCTTGTCTGAACTGCTACAGGCACATCATTTTTCCAATGTACTTTTCCAACACCTGGAGCCTCATCCATGAAATAGAAAAATAGACACAATAGCAGATTACCATATTTGAAAGTATTCTTCATTTCTTTCTTTATTTTGCTTAGATTCTCCATTAACTAACTTCTGAGCAACTCACATAAGTCATATTCTGCATTTTTCTTTACCATTTCATAAGCTGCATAGATGGTCATACCAGATACAAAATTATCCTGGATAGAATGGTATATATTGTAGCCAATGACCATTGGTGCAAATTTTACATCCACTTCAGATTTTTATATTCTATTGTCATTTCCCTTCTATCCCATTTTCCACATGTTTCCTCAGTAACCTCATTTTTCATGGATTTCAAGACTAGAAGTCTACTGATGGAATTCAGAACCATGACTGCACATATAGCCTTTTTTGTGATCTTGAAGGGTATATTCAACCACACGAACTCTTCATGAACATGGTTCAAAATGTATCTAACCCATTCATTTTCCTCAAATATGGGAAATCTCATAAACCATGCAAACTTCTTCTCTTCTAGGGTTTGAAATTCTGGATTTACAATAAAATCCTCTCCAATTATATGATAGGAATACATATTCATTAGTTGAGAGCTTCCTAATTCTTCAATATTGGAATGTATATAAGCCCTAATATCTTTTGTATGCAATACTCTGTATGATACAAATGTAAATGCTCCTAAGGGATCAGTCTCAACAGACTTATAGAGATGCCATTTGAATTTAGGATGGGGTCTATCCTTGAATTTGACTACCAGAGGAGTGGAAATGATTGCAAATTCACAAATTCACATGCTTTTTGATAAATACCTTTTCGTCAGATCAAAGTTCAATCGCAGATTCTTCTCCATGTTTTGAATCTCTCCACAATTCAACAAGGTTCACTCCAAGGCTTTTTCAAATTGCTTTCCTCCAAAATGCAAAGTGACAAATGAAGGATAAAAGTGGCTTTTTATCATTCGCACAACTAACCCTTTTTTCACAATAAATTCCTTTACCCTAATTCATCCGGTTACTCTGTTTTCATGCACTGAGATAGATAATTCTTTTGTGGATTTTCTATACTGCATAATCCCTTCTCAAATCAGTTGAGCAACATCTGAAAAGGATTTATCCACCTACTTGACTGGTCCACATTCCAATACCAATTGCCTACAGAGGGTTAAAGGATTTTTCTAATAGCTCCCCCTAGGCCAAGGGCCTAAAACTAATTCCCAGAGGAATTACCAGAAGTAGATTCTGGTGCTAGCATATTTCCTTCAATAGAGGTATTCTTTTTCATCCATTTCTTCTACATTTTCCTCTTGATCACATCTATAGTAACTTTCCCTTTTCCTTTGACATCCTATTGTGTATTTTGTCTTACTGGATCTCTTCTATTCCAATAAAATTTGGCAATATGGCCAAATTTGTTGTAGTTGTAAAACACAACATTTCTTTGTTCAGACCAACCGTTCCACTAATTTTTCCTTGATCTGCATTGGTTAGTAATATGCCCAAGTCTATTGCATGCATAACATCTGATATCTCTATGAAATTTATTCATCACAACTCTTCATTCACTTGACTTATGACCATACTTATAGCAATTAAAGCACTAACTTGAGAATGATGGTTCACTTGTGTTCATCCTACTCCTACACTGAGAAGCCATATGACTAAATTTGTTGCAAAGAAAATAGTAGCCATTGAATCTTTGAGCATTTGGTTGTCTCACCGGATTCCTTCTAAATCCATTCATTTGATTTCCTTGCCTGAATCTCCCTTGTCTAGATCCATAACTTTCACATTCATCATAGCCAAGCCATCGCTTGTCACCATCAATCCTCTAATCTTTAATCAGTTCATCAAGTCTGGCTGAGCTTGTTTTTAATTGCTCCTTGTACTCATTTGTTGCAGTAAGTTCATTTTTGAGATCATCAAGCTATTTTTCAAGCACTTCCTCACTGTTCTTAGATTGTTCCAATTCATTGTGCAATCAACTGCATTGTTTAGATTTTTCTTTCAAGGATTGAGCAAGCTCTTCTTCATTCTTCTTTCTATCTTCAACCTCCTTGGTCATTTTCATCATGATGGATTCCATCTCACACCTTAGGGAAGCATTTTCTCTAGAAAACTTTTCACATGATTCTATTTTCCCCTTTAAGGCATGACTGAATTGTTCATCTTCCATGCTTATGTTATTTTGCTTGAGTTGATCACATAATTCCTTTCTTTTCTCCCTTGATTCATTGATTTTGTCTTTCAATGACTGGATGAATTTTTCTACATTCTCAAGATTTTCTTACAATTCTCAACTCTTAGATTTTGACTGGTCAAGATCATCCAGGGCCACCATAAGTTGTTGTTGAAGAATGCTTGTATCCATTGAAAACACTTAACAATATCTCCCCAAGTTGTTAGACTTCTTTCAAGGAACTTTCTCTAATACCAATTGTTGGAAACAAGCAACACTGAGAGGGGGGGCTGAATCAGTGTTCTATAAAAATTAACTTTATTTTTCTAATCATTAACCCACTTAAAGCATTCAACCAAAAGATATATGAAAAAATAGAAAGAAAATAACCACAACACCATAACACAAGGATTTTACATGGAAATCCTGTTAGGGGGAAAACCACAACGGATGCCCAATCCACAATATAATCTAAGTATACTCAAAAAGAAGTTTACAATATGGGAATGCACTTGCATTCAGGCTCACTGCCAAGAGATCACTGCTCAAAATAGGAAGGCACACTGCCTTACAGAGATTTGGATTAGATCCAAGAAAATGAACTGAAAGAATAGCATCTACAAATGCTTTATTACAGTTCTAATTAGGCTCATACGTTGATCTTCTGTTCTTCTGAAAAATACTAAACTTCTGCTATACTCTACTCTAACTCGCACAAGAAAATATTTGTGTAAGTGAAACTATACATAAAATTGCTCTAACACCCTTCTGATATTCACAATACACATCGACACACCACACATACATATCAAAATGATATTGTAGACATGCAAAATGTACAAGTTGACATTGCGCATCTAAGTCTGACTACAAACATCATTTCATCCTAAATCATTCCCTGACCTAACCATTTAATTGAATATCTTTATTTGATTAAATTCATTTGTTTTCTTCTCTTAATTAAACAAATCATGTGTTTAATTAAGTCTCTTAAATCATTCTCCATCTTATTTAATTAAATAATTAATTTTATTTAATTAAATCTCTAAGGTCTATCTATTAAATGGAATAAATTAAAATCTTATTTAATTTAATCTTCAATCTCTTTAAATAAATAATCAAAACATATTTATTTAATTAAACTCATTAAATCATTTCCTCTCTTGTTTGATTTAAATTAATCCAAAAATCTAAGTCAAAATAAGTCAAACTTCCTAATCTTCATTAAATTGATCAAATCTTGATTAAATCTAATCTAATCTTCAAAATCTCCTAGCTTTTCCCACTTGCACAAATAAATCAATTTATTGATTTATTAAATCTTCATTTTCCCCCAACAAAGCATCTTTTGGAGGAATATTCTTCTATTTCAAATTCAAAAATTGAATGACATTTCCTTCCAACATGTCATTTACTCTCTCTTACAAGTCCTTCCAACAAGGCATTTACTTCTTCTTACATGTCCTTGCCTTGAGCCAAGTGGCATTTAATGCAATTTTCTTTCCCACTCTTACATGTCATTTCTCAAATTTCAAATTCAAAAAATGCATTTATTGGCACATTTGTCAAAACTTGCACATTCCTCACCCAATCACATTTGGACAAGTGGCATTTTACCATTGCCCAAATCTTTATCCCACATTGCTCTATTTTGGCTTTGTTTCCATTTCAACATTCTATAAATAGAATGCTTCACCATGCATTTGATCATCCACAATTATGTAAAGTTATTATGCACAAATATCTCTCAAATTCCATCCATCTTCTTAACTAGTTTATTGTAGATTTTGGAGCTCATTGAGGGACTTATCAAGTGGATCAATCATCTTCAATCAACATTTGCATTCAAGGAGTTGGGAAAGGGAAAATCTCCACACACTTATTTGCACCAACTCCCCCATGGGATCAAGTGTTCACATGCTAAATTAGGATTTCATATTTCCATTATGTTCTTCATTGTTTTCTTTGTTTTATTTCCTATTTTTAGCTTTGTGAATGGATTTCATGGGGAATCCTTGTTCATGCTTAAAAAATGATTCTCTAACATTGTTTATTGTTGTGTTTTTGTAGGCACTTCGAATTGGGGTTCACAAATATAATAGATCATACATATATATCTGTGACTAGCAATTTAATCGCAACAAGTCAGCTTCAATAAGACTTTAAAAATATTAGCAACTATAGCCTCAGATCTTAAGAATTATCCAATGTGCATCCACAACGGTTAGCCACAACTTATATCATACCCAAATCAAGATGAGAAAACACAAAAATATTTGAATAATCATTCCTTGAATATTTGTAACACATTATATCAATTGAGTCAGCCCCAAAATACTAATAAACAGAGAAGTATCAACCGGATCTCCAAACTCGCACATGACTTGGTACTAGGTACTAATATTTCTGGATCACACAAGAAATATACTGATGAACCTTTCATGAGATCCACAACTCAAAATAACAATTGGAAATCTGCATGTGAATCGTTGAACACCAAACTGTCAGATGCTCTGTTCTACCTGACTGTCCACAATCTGACTGCTAGTATAAGCAAATGATGTCATGCGGATCCAATTACTGACTAGGGTTGCCATCAATGACAACACCAAAACATAATTATAGTTTCTCTTTCCAACAAGATCCACCCTACGATCCAACCCCTACTCTTCCCCTATTCTCATCCCCTTTAATTCTTAATTTGTATATGCATTGCAAAACCTATTATATCCATTCTACCTTTGTAGTTCTAGTTCTCTACTCATTCTTCATCCCTTAGACCTCTTCAATCCATGTCCTTATTTCCCTCATAGACTTGGACTCCCATTAGGTACCAAAATTTCTAAATTTCATGCAAGTGCTTAACATGCTCTTCCAAATACCTCATAAAAATTTTAAACCATTATTAATGCCTCAATGCAACCCCAAAAGTTTATCAACTGTGTTTCTCTAACCAAAATCATTATCCAAATTCTTGGGAGTATTTTTAAATGCATTTTTGAGAGGAAAGTGTTGAACCCTTACACACATGGCTGCTAATGCAATGTGCAAATTTGAAACGTTAGATCTAGATAAGATTTTCATGTTTGTTTGATGGTACAATTCCTAACCAGTATAAATAGAAGTTGTCTCCTTATTTTAAGGGTTGATCATTCCTTATTTTTATAGATTCCTATAGGTGTTGTGCTCACTGCAAGGTTTGCAACCATGTATTTCTAGCTCTTTAGAAAGGCTATGAATGTGTGAAGCATAACAAGGTTAAAATATTGTAACATGTATTAGTAGCTAAATGTATCCATGGTTAGTTATGTAATTTTATTAAAGATCATAACATCTTGTTGGGGTTTATTCTAACCACATTCATTGGAATAATTGTATTATATATTTGATAAATTTTATAGAATTTCTAAACCATCGTGCAAGCCTTATAATGATCATTTCTACTTTTCATATGGAATTCAACAATATGATGTTTGATGAATAAATATGTTCTATTATTTGATACCTCTTGAATTTGAGGCATTTTGTGCTTAAATATTTTCTTATATGCTTCAATCCATTAATTTCTTTTATCAAAGATCATTTTTGCTGAAGAACTTAGATGGAACTTTTTGGGAAATTAATTAGTTGATTACATGTAAAGAAATATGTCACTTTTATGTTATATGAGTAATTAGTGATATCTTTGTGAATATTTTCTTTATTATATCTCTACTATACTGTTTGAAACTAATTATGCCATTTTGACTACCTATTTTGGTTGTTAAAGGTTATTTGAATGATCTTGGATGATATGATGCATTAATTTTTATGTCAAATACATGTTGTATGGATATTTTCTATTTCATGAATATAGCATTGTTAAAATATATGAAATAACTACTATGTTATGGCTGCAGACACCTAAAATTGTCTAAATGTATCACACATCTCAATTTCTCCTAATTAATATTATTTTCCTCATTATCACCTATTTACTCATTTAATTAAATAATTATGATTATTTGATTAAATTCATATTTTTCCTTTATTAATTGGATAATTAACATTATTTGACTAATTCACCATTTCTTACCAATTTCTCCTTGATTAAGTAATTTTGAATTACTTAATTAAATTGATAAGTAGGAGGTATTTTTCCACAGTGTGTCAAATTATGAATTGCTATCAGGATTCAACCGTGTAGTTTCGAGTCAAACTCATTGACCCATGTTTCATGAGTAGTGGTTCAACAAGAACCCATCTCTCATGATATCAAATGGTCCACTTAGCACTCATTGCATCTAGGTGATGCTCACAAAGGTAAAGCACTAGTCCGTCCCGAGAGGTCACCCTTCCCAGTACTGCTCCAGCTCAAGCGCACTTAACCAGGGAGTTTTCTCCAAGGTTAAGCCCACTTGAGTTGTTACCCCATTTGCAAAACCTTCAGCAAGTGTTGTGCCTTAAGAACCATTCATAATAGAGCCCCTTTAGCTCATCAATTGATAAGTAGGAGGTATTTTTCCACAGATGTCAAATTATGATATTGCTATGATTCAACTGCGGTAGTTTCAAGTCAAACTCATTGACCCATGTTTCATGAGTAGTGGTTCAACAAGAACCCATCTCTCATGATATCGAATGGTCCACTTAGCACTCATTGCATCTAGGTGATGCTCACAGAGGTAAAGCACTGGTCCATCCCGGAGGTCACCCATTCCAGTACTGCTCCAGCTCAAGCGCGCTTAACTAGGGAGTTTTCTCCAAGGTTAAGCCCACTTGAGTTGTTACCCCATTTGCAAAACCTTCAGCAAGTGTTGTGCCTTAAGAACCATTCATAATAGAGCCCCTTTAGCTCATCAATTGATAAGTAGGAGGTATTTTCCACAACAGAACAATTATGATATTTAGCTGAAGTTTATCCAAGTCAGAACATCTTCATGATATAATGGTTCACTTGTTATAAGGTGAATGGTCACCATCCCCGTTGCTTGAGCCGAGCAAGATCGGATGGGTGACCTCCCGACAACCAATGCTTTTACCTCCGTGAGCATCACTAGATGTAATGAGTGCTAAGGGACCATTCGATATCATGAGAGATGGGTTCTTGTTGAACCACTACTATGAAACATGGGTCAATGAGTTTGACTCGAAACTCCACGGTTGAATCCTGATAGCAATATCATTACTTAATTAAATCCAATTTTCTTCCTTCCAACATGATTAAATAATTTTTATTTAATTAAATCTAATTTTTCTTCAATCCCACATGATTAAATAATTTTAAGTTATTTAATTAAAATCCTAATTTCTTGTCATTCTCACAATTAAATAGTTTTCATAACTATTTAATACCCTATTTTTTCTCCAACTTGCACAAAGAATATTCCTTTTTCAAAAAATAATATTCGCTTTTCAAAATATCTTTTCCCTCCAAAAATATCTAAATGGCATATTCCCTTCAAAAGGAATGTTCCATTATTCAAATTCAAATTTGAATAGATATTTTCCCTCCAAAATATCTTTAACTAATTTTCCATGAAAAATAGGGGCATTTTGGGATCTCATTTAATTTCATCCATTGATCTCCTTGATTTCCTCTCAACCGTTGATCTTGAGATTCAATTCTAACTATTGATTAGATATCTGCAAATCTATAAAATAAGTCATTTTCTCATCAAATTCATTCACAATCTTCATGAGCTTGAGCATTTCACTATTTCAAGAAAATTGTGTCACATTCATCAATCTTGAGCTTTTGCAACATGGGTTATGCTTAATAGAGAAATCCACATACATTTGAATCATAATCCCCCAATGGGATTGAAGGTTTACATATCTTTCTTGGTTCAATTGTTTTGAATTATGTTTTTTATTGCTTTGAATTGAATCTTTTATGGAATTATTTGTTGTTTCATTGAGTATGGGCTTATATGACTCATCTTTGATGGGTTTTTATTTTTTTTACATTAATGGCTTAATTCATGCCTTTTGCAATTAACCCATATTTCCCCTATGATATTTTGGCATGCCTGATGGGATCCACATCTTGGACTTAACATTTTTTGATGTTTTTCTAGACCTATAGGTTACAGAGGCACTTTTATCACAAAAAAGAATTTATCTAATTAATTATTTAATTACTTAGGTCCCTTTTCACTCTAGCTACACAATCTTACTTAGGTCATGTGGTTTTTTTCTCAAGTCATAGGATGAGGACACATGTCATGATCTCCTCTTATCCTCACCTATGTTTTCTTTAAGGTTGCTTTTTTATCTTTTATTTTTCCTTTTATATAAATTCTTATTGTATCCAATTAATTATGAGGTTTGAACATTAATTACTATTCATGTTTTGTATCAATAGCTCTTAGCCTCCATTTTTTTTTTTTCTCTATTAGTGTGGAACATGTTTGATTATAGGTGATCCTAGGGAGATGTAAGGTTGAGGGATCAACTCCAACATGGTATGAAAGTTCCAAATTTGTAATTTCCTATTTATGTTTTGAAATATTTGGCCTTGACAAATCAAATGGTTCATTATGGAGCCAAATGGACCTCATTTATGCATCCAAAAGGGCCAAATAGCCTAAGATTGATTATCAATTTGTTGAAAACTAAGGTTAAAATATTTTGAGATATTTTTTGTTTAGGCATAAAATTCTATGCATTGAAATCTATATAGTCATATGGATGCATATGTTGTCACCATATGAGCTTGAGAAAATAAATCCCCCTTAGCCTTCATGTTTTTTATTAAAGGTAAAAAATGGGTTTTGAAGGGGCCTGAAACCCTTTACAAAAGAGAGCAGTTGAAACTAAAAAAAAATACATAGAGTATATATCAGCCCATACACAACGAACCAACAACAAAACATCAACCAAAAAATAGGACCCCAAACATCAGCACTACATGTTCTTCAGGATATCCGTAGCCTCCACATCGCTCACGACAGCCTTCTGACCATCATCCAATACATTGGATAGTTCTATGCCAAGAGACCTAGCCTGAGCCTTAGTCTTGTTTCTCGTTCTAGCCCCAGGCCCATCCATACTCACCTCATTAATCAAAACATTATTCTTATCTCTAACCTTTTCAATAGAAACCTCTTCCTCCATCAACTTGCCACCAACACAAATCTCTTCAGCATGAGCTAACTCCTGTGATTCTGGGCACTAAGAAAAGGAGAGGTAATACCAACAGACTCAAAATTAACCATAGAATTAGTCCCCTCCCCACCCTTGACCATGCTAGCACAAATTCTCTCCAGTTGATCCTCCAGGGTTATAATTCCACCTTCCATATTTTGCTTCATCTTTTAAAGAGTTTCATCCACCACAATATTCAAGGAGTTAAACAATTCATCAATCTGGTTCTAAATTGAAGACTCATTGGCTTTAATCATCGCACCCCATAATTTAACATTTATCATATTAAGTTCATGAAAAACCCATTTGAACAATTTGAATAAAACAATGGAACCCTCTCTAGCAGTTCCTAGAACATCAAAAATATCTTCCCTATCAAAATTGAAAACCCCCTTACCCACAACATCATCCTCCTAAGAGGAGCTTACCATGTCCTAACTAGCAGAGAAATTCCTACCCTTCCCAATAGAAACTAACATTTTGATTTTATGAATGGATTTCACAATCTCCTCAGCTAGAGCCTTTCTTTTCTTCATCCCTCCAGGTCCACAACCAAGTTATCCACAACATCCTATCCACCTTCAACCACAACCTTACCTTTCTTCTGCATATCTAGATTCACAACCAGGGAATCATCAGCCCCCTATCCTCCCGTGATCATGAGGGGAGATTCCCTCTCCAACACATGACTCACAAACCTTAAAACCAGTTTCTTCTTACTTCCCACCTCTAGCTCTCCTTCTTTTTCTTTGTCATAGGGGGAGGCGACAATGCCTCACCATAAAATTCATTCTTCTCCTTCAGAAAATTACTTAGAAAATTAGTAGCCACCTCGTCACTACAAGTCTCATAACCCTTATTAGGGTTCGACACCCCTTTGCTAGACTTCCCCGTAGTAGGGGGTTGTGGAGCCACCTCCATGGAAGCAAGATAGTTTGGGACATATCCCACATCCTCCTCAAATTTTGACTCCATTTCCAAGACAAGCTTCCTCTTCTTCCCTTTTTTACTGACCGAATCCTCTTCAGAGACTATCTCATACTCCTCCATTGGATTTAACTGTTTACCCTTAGGGGTAGCAATCATCTTAGCCACCTCAAAATATTTAGCATACTCTAAAATTAAAAGGATTAGCCTCACATGCAGAAATAGATTTTTGGGGTTTCTCTTATGGTCCTTGAGACCAAAATCCAATGATGTTATGAGATAATAAGGAAAGGAAATTCTTTTCTTGTGGCCAAAATGATTAAGCATAAGGAAGTGGTAAGCATTTAGGTATGCATAGAAGCATCATTCCAAGGTAATATATCACGAGTTCCTTGGCCACATCTCCCCACAACGCCTTGAGAGAGCTCCTCTGGTAACCTCCACTCTTCGTCGTCTTCATGGAAGTCTGGGATTTCTTCTTGTTTGCAAACTTTCATTCCATCTGTAGGAAACCCAATGATATTTTCTATAAAATCTTCATTCACATCAAACTCCATTCGGCCCAACTTCAATACCCTGTTGTTCCATGATTTTCAATGTGTTTATTGATTATGTTGATAAAATTTTCAATTTTCTAGTAGGTTTTTTAGTGTCATATGAGATCTTTTTTTTGGCATCAGTTACAAGGTTCTTGATGAGAGTTTTATTTTTAATAAGATGGACTCTTTTACTAACTATTGGCAAACCAATGGTAGTAACCAATTCTCTGCCTAACATTCATTTTATTTCATGACTGGTATTTTTTTGGTAAGCATTTTCTTTTACCACTAACAACCTATGATTTCAATTTTTCACTAGTAGACAAATCTCCCAAAAAGTGAATTCTCCTCAATAGTGCCAGTGTAGTGGATTTTTCCCATATTCTCTTTCCATCCTACCTTACCTATCCAAATTTACTTGACAACCCTTTTTTTACTAGCCCTGACTTTCCTAGGAAGGTTTTTTTTATTGATTGAATGATAACCTCTCGGAATTTGGCTACATTCTACTAAAAATTACTCTTTGTTGCCTCCAAAATAATTCTAGTGTATCTTTCCTAATTTTTTATACTATATTCATAGTTTCTCATCATCTTTGGTGGTTTCACATTTTTTTTTAGGAAGTTTTTAGTTTTTCAATATTTTTTGAACAAACTAGTAAATTTTTTGATGCCAAAGAATATTTTATTTATTAAAAAGAATATTCCACACATGTAAGAATATTTTTGTTAGTGAAAACATATTTTCACCTTTATGGTGACCTAGCATTTTTCTAGCCATCAAGAGAATATTTTGACATCATGTAGAATATTCTAGTTACTAATGTTAGAATGAAATTATACTAACATCAACCATATGGATAGTCTTTCCTACCCCGCAAACACTAATTTTTCTTAAAAAATCTTAATTTTCTTTTTAGGATAACTTGGGCATAAAATATCAAAATTTGGAAAACAAGATTTCATAGGAAAGATGGTTATCATAATTTTCTAATGACACAAATACTTTTGTTAGATTTTGATACTAGGATACATTTTATCACATGTCAAATTCAATTCTATGTTTTTAGCTCTCAAGCTCATAACTTTTAGCTAGTTCCTCTATTTTTCTATGATTCTTATGGCATTGAAAAGATCTTTTAGAGCTCCTTTCATCTATCCATGTAGTTCTAATTTTTATCTAAGGAATATTTTATTTTATTTGTCATGTTTTCACATTAAGGTTTATTACTTGAATTTTTTGATGTGCTTGGAAACATTTTTTATGTGCAATGAATTATTTTGAGATATTCCTTATGTATTTCTAAAATTATTTCCTTTTTGGGTATTGTAGGTATCTTTTCAATGAACATTTTATTTGTAGATGTATTGAGATAAAGTACCATTATTGAACATAATTTTGGGTACTTTTGCACATGATTTTGTATCATATTAAATATACTTGTATTACATTTTAAATTGGCATGGTGGGCTTTTGTGTGTGTAGGTTCTTATTTTAAAATTGCAACCTTGTCTACCTTCATGCATGTGTACATTATTTTGCACAGACTTTTCAATTGTGGGTATTTTATTGTGCATATTTAGATGTTTCTTCTCCTTCAAGCACCACATTGTGATACATAGTTTAGGAGACCTTTCACGCCTCTCCCCTATCAACATTATGGGGATATTCATGTCATTGGTGCTAGTGCTTCCTTGGTTTCACTTTGGAGTGAACTATGTATTTAGTTGTTGTTCATATGTACTAGATAGATGTAGCAACTAATTACCCATGCATTTCAATGAGATGGAAAATTTACCATACATACACTCTTGCATTCTTATTTTGGAGGTGATCTTCCATCCTCAGTTGATCAATTTATTTAGACTATTGACACATAATTTTTACTTACAATTTTCCTTGCATTGGTTGAGTAGTGCTGAAACAGATTTTTGGGACCTACTTTCTTTCTAACACTTTTAGGATTTTTCACCTAAAAGGAGAAAGATGGGTCCAAAACTGCTTATGTTCACATTCAAAAGTTAAAGTGATGTGAATACAAAATTCCTAGATGTGATGTTTAAATGCAAGAAACTAATAAGATTACTTGACTAATAAATAGAAACTAAGGTAAAACAACTTGTTTAAAAACACATTATGTATTACAAAATCACCTACAAATAAAAGGAAAGGTGCAACATAAATGAATCAGACTAAAAGTGTGCACCTGGAATGTTGAGGAAGATTGGAAATGGCATTTGAAATGTTGTTGATGATGGTTTTTAGGCCTAGAGGGACTCATTTTCCATTCTGGATGAATCAATCATAGTTCTGGTAAATTGAGCCAAAACCTGTTTCTATCAAAAGGGTGTCAGAAAATGTAGAAAACACAAAACTGACCTAAAAATGGGACTCATTCGCCACCCATGGTGAATGAGTCCACTTTTGAATTTTTGGATTTCAAAAGTGAATTTTGGAGCTTCTGATTTGTACTTTGATGTTCAATAGGTGTTCGCTTTCGAAACATTGATTTATAGGCCTGAAAATGAGATTTTGTTGATTCTTTGACTTGTCGAATGAAGAGAGGACTTTAACAACCTTGCAATATGATCTTCAATGATTTATAAGCTCCCAAGAGACCTAAATCTGCAAACATACAAGAAGAGAAAAAGAGATGGTGAATGTTAGGGCATGGGGGTTTGCCTTGGTCAAACCCCCTTTAGGTAATTAAACCACAATGATGAAAGAATGGAATGAAACATTCAACAATGGAGTAAATTACCTTGCCATGATGATAGTGTGTCGTAGAAAATTAGACCCTCTTGAGAAAAGAGACAATTTCACACATAATTGGACCCACTTTTGAGTCCCTTCACATCATTCACCTTTCAAAATAACATTTATAGGCCCCTTAGACCCATTAATTATGATCTAGAGGCCTGTTTTACCTGAGAAATCACATAAAACCCGATAAACAACATTTAATTATATCATACCCCAAAAAATCACCTTCAAACAATAGTAGTGAGACCCATTCACCACCTTGGGAAAATGAGTCCCCTCTAGTGGGACCCATTCGCCAAGGGTGGCAAATGAGTCCCCTTTGAGGGAAAATTCAAATTTAAGCAGGAATTTAATCAATTTAACTTTAATTTATGATGAATGTCGGCCTCTTAGGTCTAATTAACAGGAAAATAAGGTGTTGTTGCTTATAAATACTCATTTCAAGTCATTTCGCACATATTTTTATCATCTTTTCTTATCTTTTATCATTCCTCAAGAGAAATTCATAAAGTCAAGTCTTCCACAATAAGTTTCATTGGCAAAAGTTGAAGTTTTAGGGCAACAAACTAGGGTTTTTGTAGGTCTTGAAGCTCACTTCTCTTGTCAAGTTCCAACATTGAAAAGGGTTGATGATGGATGCCTATGGTGAATCATGAAGAAATATAGTGTGAAGAGGTGCAACTAGCCACCAAATCACACCTAAGGACTTGGTTTCCTATTGATTCCATCTTCCATTTTCACTCTTTCTTTAGATTAAGGTTTGCATCTTGTTTTTTATCATTTGCATGTCATTTCATTCATATTTTTCATGTGTTGTGAGGTTTCTAGGGTTGAGATCTTGCATCATATAAATCATTCTTGCTTGTCTTATTCTAGAGAAATAGAATAGGATCTTTGTTACATCTTAGCCTTTCCTAGTCTTTAACACATCTAAGGCTAGGGTTTATGCATATTTTTCTCCATCTAAGGTTTGAATACCCAACTAGGGGTTTGAATAAGGAAAACACCCTATTAGACAAACAATTTTGAGCTATTTTGCAAAAATTTTCTAAGATCCGAAGTCGCGTTTTCATCAAAAATTGCTATGCAGGTGTTAAGGTTCATAATAGAACTTTGAAATTGCAGAAATTTGAAAGTGGACTAATTTTCCATGCATGGAAATGAGTCCCCCCGAAGGTGTAGATTTGAGTTAGATGCATATCCAAGTCCCCGACTATCAGAAAATAACTTCTATGCAGAAAAGTCTCGATCTAGGACTGATTCACCCAAGGTGGCGAACGAGTCCTAGTTAGCCCAAATTCAAGTTTCATCTGTTTTCCAAATTATTTTCCAGTTTTCTAGCTGCACTCACTTTGAGAAACAACCTTCTGTTTAGTTTAATTTGGATTTTTATTCATTCTTTAAAGCATTTTTGCAAACAACACTATGTCTTCAAACATAGCATAGATCTTAGTTTTGCATTCGTAATCTGTTACATAGATCACTTGATAGCATTTAGTTTTCTTCATTTAGCTTAGAAAACATTTCACATAACATAAATTTGAATGAACCCTTAGCATTTTTGGCCTAACTCTCTCCTTTTAGGTGAAAAACCCTAGAAGAGTAAGATAAGTCCTAAGTGCCAAAAATCTATGGTTCAGATAGATATTGAAAATCTACAACAAAACATGTAGAATCTGCCCTTGGATGTCTTAGGAAGCTAAATTGATGACTTACAATGTGAAAGCCCTAACTTGCTTGACTTGAAATAGAAGAATGGTGGATGAGTAATGAAGAATGATTATGAAATTGAATGGGGGATAGAATGAGGTGAAAATCACTTATTTATACAATCTTGTGCCTTAGTTACCCATTCATACCTCATCATAGGCCGACATCAAGTTTTTTTGAATAAAAACCCGAAAGGAAATTTTTTTAAATTTTTGAATTTGGAGCCAAGGGGGACTCATTCGCCACCCATGGCGAATGGGTCCCACCTAGGACCTGAAAATGGGTGTTGGGAATTATCTTGTATTTAATATTTTTTTTGGGTTAACATTCAAAAATACACTTAATTAAAGCATATGAGGGCATAAAGGAACCAAATAAAGCATGAGAAAAGGATAAATAGTGAAGTTATGCCTAGAAAAGCATGAAATATTGGTACAAGACTTTACAACACTTCAAAATAAGACTTGATAAGTGATGAAAAAGTTATTTTTAGGTGAATTGCAATGAATAGAGTCTAGACGAGTGTGGAAATGTCTTACAGCACTTCACAACACCTTCACAAGATGTTGATAAAAGCATTTTATTCAATTTGCAAGGGTCCAAGACCTAGTGTGGATGCATAAAATGCCTCACAACACCTAAATCAAGGCCTCATTAAGCCAATTTATCACAAATTAATCCCATGTCAAGCAAAGGGTCCTTTTTTCTACGACACAAGTGTCATTGGGGTGACTTAATCTAAATTGATGTGTCATTTGTATCTTTGATTGTTAGATTGTTAGGTTCTTCATTTTTAGCACTATAGTAGTCATGTTTCGATAGTTTTTTGTAGCTTCTTCATTCTTTAGTAGTGTTCTTATTTTTCTAGAGATATTATTTTGGAGGCTTCTTTTTCCTTCATTTATTTCTCAAATTTGAAGAGTTTTAATACCCATGATATTTTCTTCTTTTTCTATAGTTATGAGAGATATTTTTTTTACATGGGGTGATCCCACAATAGTGGTTTACACTTTTTGGGACATCTTGATTTTTGTTGAAATCACATATTTTTAGAAAAATAATGATTTAAACCTTGAAAAAGTTCTATTTAAAGGATTTGAATTGAAGAGGTTTTGATCAAACCACCTTAGATCAAACCCCCTTAGATCTAGAACCCCGCTAGATTTAAACAATATACCTATAATGAGGTCTCCTTTACACCTATCAAAATGTTGATAAAAAATCACTTTTGATTTACCTTTTGCAGGATCAAATGAATTCATTTAAATTTTTTTTTTTTTAAGTATGTAGTCCTTATTATAAGCTTCCCAAAAAGTATAATTTTAAATATATTTAATTTTATTATTATATTTATTTTTTATTTCTTATGAATTTAGGTTTTCATCAAAATTCAAGCTCTTTGTTCTACACATGTGGGAAAATAGTAGATTACCAAAAATATTCTAAAACAATTGTCTATGCTAGGTATTCATGTCCTTGATCTAGCAAAAAAATAAATTGAATTTTGATACATACAAAAAAAAATATGTTGTATATGGTTGGCCTATGTATAAATTGTAATTGGTTTGACTTCAAAACATAATTAAGAAAAAATATTCAATAAAACACTATGAACCCAAATGAACATTCTATATATCATAGTTAAAAATCTAAATTTGAAAAAAATATAATTTTATCCTTCATAGAAAAAAGTTATGTTGTTTACGATGAACATCACTATTTAAAAATGGTGCTTACTATTAAAAACTAGTTTTCGAAGGAGATGGAAAAAAATGCAATCTAATTCGAATTTTTTTAAAATATATATATTTAGAATCTATAGAGAAAATGCCACAAATAACTAGTTTGCATCATCTTCAAATTCCTCATGGTTTAGCAGGTATAGGTACCCAAAAATGAAGATTTAGTTTAAAAAAATTCAGTTCAATGTCAATTTTGGCCAAAAAGTGTAAACTACTATTGTGGGATCACCCCATGGGTGGCTCATCGAGCCTAGTTTTTAAGAACCATCTTTTGTATTTTATGCATTCATCGTTTAGAGTATTTAACTTATCCCTAAGTTAAAATTAAGGGGGGGGGGTGATAGAGTAAAATGGTATTTACCTAATTAATTGTTTAATTACTTAGGTCAATTTCCCTCTAGCTTTTTAAGATTACTTAAGTCATTTTTTTTTTGTGTTTGAATTCATAAGATGAGGACACATGTCATGATTTTTTAATACTGACCAAAGGTTTCTCTAGAATTTATTCTTACTATTTTATTTTTATTTTTATAAATATTATTATTTTATTCAATTTATTTTGAAGTTTGCATGTTAATGATGATTCATTTTTTAAACCAACAGCTCTTGACCTCCATCTCTTTTCTTTTTCTCTCTTTATGTGGTAGGTTTTTTTATTTATTTATTGTAGATGATTCTTTGAAAATGTAGGGTTTAGAAATCAACTACAAAATAAATTAAAAATGGTTTCAAAAATTTAAGTGAAGGAGGTAATGGTTAATTATAATCTTGAAGTATTATTTTAGAAGGAAATTCCTATTGAGCAAGGTAGTGGTAGTCATGGAAAAATATTTTTGAGAAATTATTTCCATAATTTAATTATTTGTTGATATTATTGTTGCAATGTAGGTCTATTGCACGCATAGGTTTATATGTTCAACGGAGTTTTTGGGTAGTGTGTGAGAAAGGAAAAGAAGATGGATTTATGGAAGTGGAAAAGGAAGAGTAAACAACATGAGTGGTAGCATAGTACTCAAAGTTAAGTACATTTTTACAATTTTAAATGAGTTGAATGGTAATTGTTATTGGTTTTTATCATCATGTAATATAGAGTCACTATATAGTGAATTTTAGTGGTTTAAATAATATTTTTTTTTATTTTGATGTTACTCTACCTTAATGGAAATTTTTATTGGCTATTATAATCATGTAATATAGTCACTATATAGTGGATTTTAATGGAATCAAACAATTTTTTTTTTATGTTGGTGTTAATATAGTTCAGTTATGCATGATTTTGATGAAACCTAGGTTTCATGTCAATTTTTCTTTTACTCATAGCATGCTTGGTAGGGCACAAATGACGTGTGCATGAATTAATATACATTTTATTTTCAAATTGTTTGAAATATATTATATAGAAAAGAAAATATTTGCAAGTTCATGTAGATAACAAGGCTTGATTATTTGTATTTTTAAAGTGTTAGTATAATGTATATAATAGTCCTACTAAATAAGGAATAACTCATAACCTATATGGCCTCAATTTCTCAAGGTAGTTGTAGTTGGGATTTATCAAGTTTTACCATTGTTTTATAAACAATTCCAAGTATGATATTTTATTGGGAGATAAAATTACAAACCTATATGACACTTTTAACAAAAAAGTTATTTCAAGAAAGAGGGTTTTAGTTGAATTATTTTTTAAATCCATGTGGCTTATACATGAACAAATATTTGGATGATCAAATTTTACGAGAAATGTATTTGATTGATTTTTTTTTAATGAAACTAGATAAATAAAATTAAGAAAATGAGGGTCAAGCATTTTTATTGAGAGAAACTCATTGGAAATTAGTTCTTTTAGCTTCAACCCCTATGCAGTTAGACCCAACAAACCTAGATATTTTGAATGAAGGGAAAATTAAGTTAGGCCAAACAAGCATTGGCCTATGCTCTTTAATTCTTCATATAATTATTATATATTGAAATAAGATGATGAAACAAGATTAATGATATTTTTTTTATAAGTTAAAGGGACTGATCTCAAGTGATATAAACCTATTTTATATTTTTTGGCAATTGGATGGGAACATTCTATTTCCATTTGAAATATTATTTTGCCAATTTGTTGGCAAATTTCTTTTTATTTGGGTAGGTGAGATGTAGGAATTTAAAATTAGGAAATAGTGATAATGATGATTAGGGAAGAGGGTTAGATCAATTAATCAAGGATTAATTGATTAATGAAGATGGATTGAGTTAATAAACCAAGGGTTTATTAACTTAGGTGGAGTTAAAAGTTGGAGAATGGGATAATAAGGTTTAGGATGGGGATAAAGTTAATTAATCAAGGATTAACTAACTTTAAGCAAGGTTAGGGGATTTGAGGAATGTGGGAAAAGGTTAACTTTAATTAAATAAATGTATATTTATTTAATTAAAGGTGGTGGATAAAGTATGATGGGGAGATTAATTAAATAAATAAAAAATATTTATTTAATTAAATATTAGGATAAGAGATAGAGGTTAAATTAAATAAATAAAAAGGTATTATTTAATTAAATATTATTTTGGGTGACTACATTTTTCCCCTCTTTGAGATGATGTTGCGATTAAGAGAAGTAACATCATTTCAAAAAAGAATAAAATATAGTGGGTAGGAAATGGATAAAGACTAGAAGCATGATGACCCAGTCACTAGGAAGGATGAGGAAGGATGATGAGGAGGAGGTGGTATGCCCCCTCGAGAGGACATGTAGGTTAGGAGAACATGGGTGTGCTCTCAAAATGGATGGGAAGACTAAAGGATGGAGGATAAAAATGAAAGGGTGATCTACCTAAGGATGGATGGGAGAAAGTAAGGATGACAAATATGTGGATGGAGAGGGATAATGGATAAATAGGGTAGAGATATTTTGTAATGGGAGTTATAGGTGGTGGAATGTAGGGACCCAAAATGAATGGAGGGGATGAAGGACTTTGTTTTGGGACATAGGTGATGAGCCCAAAATGTGCTCATAAGTTTGGATATTATGATGGAATTTTAATATCTTTACTTTTGTTATTCATGGTTGTTTAAACTCTTTTGAAACCTTTTATGGGGATATCCTGTAGCAAAACATTTGCATATTCCTATAGCTTATTGTGTTGACTTGACTACATTTATTATCCCATTAACTCCCTAAATGACTAGTATATCGCATACAGTTTTTGAATGATAAAATAGATTTAAATGTGTGATTAATGAACAGATATTGTGTATGTGCCATATGCCTTTTCCTTCGCATCTGTTACCTTTTGTTTCGCAGGTTGTTGAAGAATGATCAAGTCAAGCGCAGCCAATCTCGACCTTGTAGTAAAGTCTATTTCCTGCACGACTTCGAGGAAGCTTTGGTGAAGACTCTTTGACCAAAACCGTTGGGAAAGATTTTTAATGATAGTCAATCTGGAAAGAGTGGAGTGCTAGATTCTCTCCAGATTGGGTTGAACACATAAATTCATTTATGAAGTTTGTTCCTTGATTCTGGGATACACTTTACTTCCACGTCTTTCTTTGATAGGGTTAGTTAGTTAGTTGTTCTCCTAATTTTTAATAAAGTACTCCTACGAGAGTGGGGAGGAGTTGATAGTGAGAATAAAGATAGAAGCATAGTGATAGCAGATATCATGTAAGAATCAGTATGATAATGAAAAGTAGAGTCTGTTTGACAAGAGATAGAGTTTGTTGTTAGTTTCCATATCAACAAAGCAATGTATACCATTTTGTTTTCATGAATAAAGTTTAATGAAGTTTTGAGTTCAGCACTTGCGTAATCAGTAGATGCTTGCTAAGGGGGGCCCACTTAGTAAGTATCTGTAGCTAGTTAGTTAGTTGTTCTTTTTCTATTGATCTTCAGTTAGCTTTCATCTTTGAAGTTTTCATACAAACTCAGTCTTGTATTGGTCCTGCAGCATAGGGAATCGATCCATGTGCCTGTTCCTGCAGCATAAGGCCAGTTCATAGTTTGTGTTTTAGTCCTAGCTGTTATGGTTTCTATTTTAATCAAATCATAGTTAAGTTGAAGAACTTTGCATTACCTTCCTGTAGCGTAGATAGAATTTATTTCTAGCATTTATTTCTGCTAAAATTTGACAGAAACCAGTTCTTAGTGCATATATTGTGCTGCACCATTTAAAGTATACGTCCCTTGGTTTGACAAGTAAATGAACGTCCATAGAGAGATATTAGTCGCCTATTGGAATGTCCAATTCCTGGGAAATGTTTTACTGTGATTTTCATATCCTTTTGTGGGCGCGACCATTTTTGGCACCATTGCCGGGGATGGCATCCAGCTAAGAATTTGTCAGAGGTCATTTTTAGCATTAGTTTAGTTTGTTAGTCAAAAAATTTCAAAAAATTTCAAATCACCATTCACTATATTGCATGCATAGAAGAAGAAGAGACGCACTAGGAAGGTTCCTCCCTGAAAACCTATTTGTTGAACTACCATTTGATCCAGCTGACAACGAACCTGAGGAAAATCCCTTCGCTCTGTTATTCTAGCAACCAAACATGGCAAATAATCCACCTAATCCACCTCAAGTGTTTGAGTTTCCTATTGTTCCCCAGAGAGATACTGAAAACCTTAAAAACATTCCCTCTTCCTTGCTTCCAAAGTTTTATGGCCTGGTTACGGAGGACCCAAAAACTTTTTTGTTTGAATTTGATTTCCTCTGTCGTAGTTATGACTACAATTCAGACGCTCATAAACTAAAGTTATTCCCTTCCACCTTGAAGGAGGGAGCTCTCAGATGGTTCATGAGTCTGGGAAGAGGCATCGTTGATAGTGGGCGTGACCATCCATCCACATCACCCTTAATTATGATATCATTCCCAACTATCAACTCATGCAGACGCCGTCATCTTTCTTCACACGTATGTGCAAAGGTACACAATATCTTTTGTTATCGCATCTTTAATTTATTTTATTCTATTCATTTACTGCTATGATAGTACCAGTCATTATTACTTGATCTCCACCTATTGTTTAGTACATGTGAGGATACATGTCATACTCTCAGTAGGGGCAGGGTAATCCACCTTTTAAAACCTATCTTTTCGTCGCTGCCATAACTGCGCAAATAACCTTTCTTTATTATTTTTCTATTACTTTCCAAATATGATCGCATGTCCTTCTTTAATGCATGTTTTTCTTGTAAATTATGATTAAGACTGCTTGTTTTAAAAGTTTTTTTTGGAAAAGAAAGAAATGTGACAGCACGACAAAAGAAAAACCAGAACAGAAAGGGAAATAGAGAATTTGAATTTTCAGTAGGGAATTGAGTTCAGCTAAGGGAAAAATGTAAACATGGGTGGTCAGCTGGTGCGACATGAGCCTGTAGCTCATGAATCATTATTGAAAAATCCTCAAACAGTCCATGCATTCAACCTTTGTGGATGGTTAAAATACTTCTTGAGTTTAAATGCTTTTGATGAGGAGGCTGTTGGAGAATTTTTGAGAACCCTTTCTGAAGGGGAAGCTACTATATGGGGTCTAACGGTTGTTGCAACTGAAGACAGAATTGCTGAAGTAACTGGGCTTCCAGCCATTGGAGAAATTTTTTCTTCAGATGCTGCCGTTACAAGGGCTGAGTTTTCAATGCCTACTGATGGACCTTTGGAAGTCTCCAAGCAGGGATGCAATCGGGTATCGTTGCCTCCTCCTTATTCAAAATACACCGCTTACATAATCAGGTATTTAACCTATGAAGGCCGTTTCTCCTACCTGCATTCTTATTATTTCAAATTATTAAGCCATATGAGGCATGGGTTATTTATAAATGTTCTAAATTTCCTGAACAAAGTGCCCATGGAACCCAACAAGGGAAAGATAATTATGTTGTTCACCACGGCCTTATCAAATTATTGATTGAACGCTCTTTGAGAGATGTCTCACCTCTTTCCTGGCAACAATTCGTTGCCCAAAAGAGCTTGCAAATTCCACAACCCCCTAGGGTACTTACTCCACGGCCTCAGAAAAAGAAGAAAGAAATTGCGTCTACCAGTAGAACAGGGAAAGGGTCATCTACTCCTGTAGCACCTGGTCCTGCAGCTCTCACACCTGAATCCTCTGCTAGGATACAAACTAGGTCTGCCACTAAGAGAGAGAAGGGAAAAACAAAGGCAGGTGAGTCGTCTAGAGCAGAACAAACCCCAGAGTCTGACCCTCATTCTCGGAAAAGGCAATGCTCTTCTCCTGCAGCACCTTCCCCTGCAGCCATCTCTCCTACAGCAACACCTATTGTTGACACCAGTTCACCGTCATCCTCTGGTAGGACAAAACCCTCTAAGCAGACCAGAAAGAGAAAGGCTACTAGAACACCTCCTGCAGCCGCATTAGTGCCAAGAAGAGTTTCCACAAGGGAACAATCTAAGACCTCCCCTGCTTCACCTCAACTAGAGGTTATTGTAATTTTAGAAGGGTCTATAGAGTCTGAATTTGATGTTTCTCAGAATGTGTCCGAAAATGCTGCACAAAGTTCATTCGTTCCTGAAGAGGAACAAGTTGAGACAAAGGAAATGGAGCATAATGAGCAAGGGTTACCAAATCTTGATGACTTGGCTACCGCTGCTATGCAGTTTTCGGAGGAAGCACAGTCTTTTCCACTACAACAACCAGAATTCATCTTGCAGTAAGAGCAAGAACAGACTGAACAAGTGAATGTGCCTAGTGAAGCTATATTTCACCCTGCAACTTGTAAAGCCATTGTTGTGTATAAGAAGATGTTTTTAATTGAGTTTCTGGAATATGTCAAAGCTAATTGGGAAACAGTTACATTGCAAACCCTGACTTTCTGGCACATAGCCCAAACTGACATGCAACAAAGCCTATGGGAGGTAGAAAGGAAGAAACTCAAAAAGAAAATTGAAAGTCAGAAACAGGAAATTGTTGAGTTAAAAGCAAAAATGGATGAAATGTTAAAAGTAACTGGTCAGATTATGGAATGCAGACCACCACCCAGAGTTTATGCTATGTGCCTTAAGGAACAATTTTTATGGTTCCAACTAATGAGAATTTCCAGAAATCAAGATCCTATATTTCACACTGCTAAAGAATTTTATGAAGCATACCAGGTAGCCCCTAATTGGTTAAGAAATTCTCTGTGTGAATTTTATTTACATGGCTTTTTAATTCCATTTGAAACAAAATGGAATCCTCTTTTGTATATTGGTGATATCCATTTAAGATCGTTTATGTCATGGGTAGCAAATGAAGCAAACTATGGCAGGAAATGGGAAACATATGAAGAAGTTGAGAGAAATGAGCTCGTTCCATTATGCTCTCAAAGTTCAAACCCCCATGCAATGTTGAAAGACTGGTTTGCTCTGACATATGGCATTAATAATATTACAGCCAGAGAAAAGATATTCGATATCAGGAAACAGGTATATAATGAATTCCAGGAACAATCATATTCATTTTGGAGACTGGTGTACACCAGAAGTGACAAAAGGTGGGAAAGATTAACTGTTGGATTAATAAAATCAGAACCACATAGTCCCTTAAATTTCACAGCAGCTCTCAAATGATCAAGCAGATATATATAGTTGGGATTTCAAAAGAGATTTGAACTGTGGTTGCCAATGACATTCAGACCTCCTGTGCTAATGTGGCCCCTTTATCCTCACCAGGCTACAAATCTTAATGATGATTTAGAAGACCGTAGGTATGAAAGGTGCCAGGATTTCAGAGGATTTTATTACAGGTTTGGACATCCATTTCAGAGTCATGCAGCAACCACTGACTTCAGAGAAACCACCAGGAAAGTTAATGCTGGAGGACCAGCATTAGGCTAAGTAGGGGGCAATGATGAGCCCAAAATGTGCTCATAAGTTTGGATATTATGATGGAATTTTAATATCTTTACTTTGTTATTCATGGCTGTTTAAACTCTTTTGAAACCTTTTATGGGGATATCCTGTAGCAAAACATTTGCATATTCCTATAGCTTATTGTGTTGACTTGACTACATTTATTATCCCATTGACTCCCTAAATGACTGGTATATCACATACAATTTTTGAATGATAAAATAGATTTAAATGTGTGATTAATGAACGGATATTGTGTATGTGCCATACGCCTTTTCCTTCGCATCTGTTACCTTTTGTTTCACAGGTTGTTGAAGAATGATCGAGTCAAGCGCAGTCAATCTCGGCCTTGCAATAAAGTCTATTTCCTACACGACTTCGAGGAAGCTCTGGCGAAGACTCTTTGACTGAAACCGTTGGGAAAGACTTTTAATGATAGTCAATCTAGAAAGAGTGGAGTGCTAGATTCTCTCTGGATCGGGTTGAATGCATAAATTCATTTATGAAGTTTGTTCCTTGATTCTGGGATACACTTTACTTCCACGTCTTTCTTTGATAGGGTTAGTTAGTTAGTTGTTCTCCTGATTTTTAATAAAGTACTCCTCCTGCGAGAGTGGGGAGGAGTTGATAGTGAGAATAAAGATAGAAGCATAGTGATAGCAGATATAATGTAAGAGTCAGTATGATAATGAAAAGCAGAGTCTGTTTGACAAGAGACAGAGTTTGTTGTTAGTTTCCATATCAACAAAGCAATGTATACCATTTTGTTTTCATGAATAAAGTTTAATGAAGTTCTGAGTTCAGCACTTGCGTAATCAGTAGATGCTTGCTAAGGGGGCCCACTTAGTAAGTATCTGTAGCTAGTTAGTTAGTTGTTCTTTTTCTGTTGATCTTTAGTTAGCATTCATCTTTGAAGTTTTCATACAAACTCAGTCTTGTATTGCTCCTGCAGCATAAGGCCAGTTCATAGTTTGTGTTTTAGTCATAGCTATTATGTTTTCTGTTTTAATCAAATCATAGTTAAGTTGAAGAAATTTGTATTACCTTCCTGTAGCGTAGATAGAATTTCTTTCCAGCATTTATTTTTGCTAAAATTTGACCGAAACCAGTTCTTAGTGCATATATTGTGCTGTACCATTTAAAGTATACGTCCCCTGGTTTGACAAGTAAATGAACGTCCATAGAGAGATATTAGTCACCTGTTGGAATGTCCAATTCCCAGGAAAGGTTTTACTGTGATTTTCATATCCTTTTGTGGGTGCGACCAATAGGGACCCAAAATATATGGAAGGGATTAGGGATTGGGATTTGGAACAAAAAGGACCCAAGGTATATTTGGAGTATGAGGAATGTGGATGTTTGGATTTAGGTGGATGGATTTTAGATTTAGGATGGGTGGAAGGAGCACCAATGTCTAGAGATTGGTATCCAAGGCCATGATATTTTGGATTTTATTTGATATTAATGGGTTCTATGATGCCTTGCTCATGGAGGCCAAACCCTTTGCCTTGATAATGCATGGATTGACAAATATTTTTACCAATGGGATACTTATTATTTTGGAATCAAGATACAAGTCCATTTTGAGGGGGATATGTTATGGAAGGAATGATAGGATCTTGAAGTAAACCAACTTGGATGAATTTGGTGGAGCCCATAATTTGATAATTATGGGGTTGATTGGTAGCTTGGATAGGGGTGGTGGGATATTGTGGGGGATTAGGATCATGAGATGGAGATGAAGGGATGCTTCAATCTTGACTTGGGATAGGATCATGGGATGGGGTAGATGGTATAGTGTGTTATTGGTTATGAGATGGAGGGGGATCATGACATGAAATGGGAGGGGTGTTTGGATTATGGGATGGGAGAGGATCATTAGATGGGTTGGAAGTTTTACTTTGATCTTGATTTAGAGAGGGATCATGTAATGGAGTGGAAGAGGTAATTTTTTGTTGAAATGGAAGGATTTCATTAGATGAAGTGGGATAGAGGAGATCATGATAGGGGGATGAAGGGATATCTTTCTCTTGATTGGAAATAGGATCATTAGATGGTATGGAAGGGATATGTTGGTCTTTCTTGGAAATGGTAGAATGAGATGGAAGGGGGTCGCATGATGGAGAAGGGGTTCCTTGATCTTTGTATGGAAGGTAATCCATGTTAGCATGCTTTGGATTGGGGGATTGACATAGTTCATTTGATGTGGATGGTGTGATGGGGGAGGATGGTTGGATAGATGCTTCAACTTGTATGGATGGATTAGAAGAGGATTCACAAGATTTATGGGATTGGGATTTATCTTGATGTGGAGGTGATGAAGATGGATGCATGACATCAAAATATTTCACAACTTTCCTTTTTCATGGAGAGTTAAGCACCTTTGAAAATAGTCCTTGGAGGGAGTTATTAGGAGGGACATGGGGTGAATTTGATTGGTAAGATTGGGGTGACATAGATTGTAAGGATGTGGGAGATAAACAAGTGGAATAAGGGGTGGAAACTTCCATGGATTGGTACATTTTGGATGAGGATGAGGAACTTGAAAATGATTGCGAGATGGGGGTTTGGGATGGGGATGGAGTTGGAGGTAAATTTTGGCTAAAGGCTTGGCATCCCTTGTTAAAGGAAGATGAATGATAAGCAAGAGGGGATGGGTTGGGATTGGATGAAGGTGGGGAGGATGGAAGTTTAGCACCAATTATAAGGAGATAGCTATTAATGGCATCCTTATCATTATTAAAGTAGTGGATGAGGATATTATTGGTGATGGGATCCCATGAGGATGATATGGGTGATGAGGGTGTGGGTGGGGTTTGAGGGGGGCATTGGATGGATGATTGGTGAAGATTTAGAGAAATTTTTCTAATGGATTCAAGGTGATCTACAATATTCTCACTATCATCATAGGGATTAGGATATGGGTCCATGATATTAGGTTGGGTTAGGATGAGTGAAGGTGGGTTAGAATATATTAGGTTAGATGTAGGATAGGGTAGATGGTCATACATGGTGAAGGGAAGGTTTGGGACTCATTTTGGAAATTATGATGATGGATTAGGAATGGATGGGGGATTAGAAGAATAATATATGAGGATGAAGATGGAGGATGTGATTAGACTTGGGATCAAATGTCAAGACCTTTAAATGATTTGATTTGATTAATTAAGGTTGATTCTCTATACTTAGGATAGGCTAATGTTCGTAAGAAAGAGTTAATTGGATTTTATTTCTACTTAAGATAGGAAAATTTCTTAAGTAGGAATTGATTTTATTTGATAACTATACTTAATATAGGATAATTTTCTTAAGCAAGTTTGGATTAAAGATGAAATAAAATTAAGGTCTTGATTTTATGATTGGGAAATTGGATTTGAGATGTATGATAGTGGATTAAGGATAGAATCCTTATGAAAGATTTGGATGATGATGAAAGGATATGATGTATGAAGGGGGTTAATTCCTTAACCACTTTTGATTCCCAAGTGATGGTTTTTTATTAAGGATGGGGGATTATATGTATGGTTGAGATAGGTAGATGGATAACAGATGATTGGATTTTTGTTGAGGGGTTGATGGATTAGATTAGGATTTGGTTAAAATGGTATTAGGTTGGAAAGGGGGATTGGATTAAGATGATGATGAAGTCCATGAAGATTAATGATGATAATGAAGGATGGATTAAGGATGATGGTGGATAGGGGATATTAGGACCAAGATTGATGATGAAATCAGATAGTGGTTAAATGTAAGATGATTGGGATAATGATTAGGACCTCAAATGGCTTAGGAAAATTATGCCTAGGATTCTAAAGGATGGATTGGATATAGATTATGGGATGATTTGGACAAGATGGATGATTAGAATGATTATAGAGGATTATGATGGGATATTAGGATAAGGTGATTGAAAAGGAGGGGGAATAGGATGAAAATGTATGTTTAAGATAATAAGCAATAGTTATGATGAGATGGGGGTGATTAGGATTAGAAGGGGTTATTAAGATGAAAATAGTGGATTAGGATAGGAAGAATTGGATGAGGTGAAGGTATTTATTTCTTGACTAGGAGATAGGATTAAAAGCATACAAACAAACAAAGTGGCCTAGTTTAATGGATTTTTGTAATGTATGCTCAATCCTCAGCCCCCTTGGCTGATTCATTTTCACTAGTATTTCATAAGAAGACACTTCAAGCACTCGCACAAGCCTAAATTATTCAAGTGGGATTATAGCTTAGTGTAGGCCTGCCACCCAAGCTAGCTTGGGTTAATACTCCCTGATATATGAGTAAAGCACCGTTTCTTGTGAAGGAAGATATGTAGAGATCTAGTGGCATAGGGTGGTAAATGGACACCACGTGCTCACCTTCTCTCTCTCCTTGAGAATTATCATAGTTCACCACAAGGATTTCTATCTAAACCTAAGGGAGTGTGTGGTGAGTAACTTCAAGGTATGATCCACATCCATTGCACCACACTAAGTTATGGTTGAAAGGTATTAATCTAGGATACACAAGGTTGCTAGGGAGTGTAATGACAAAAAATGTATCCCCTTACATTTTCACATTTTTTTGGGCCCTCCCTATTAAACTGAGCTTATTGTTGCCTTGATTTAGTGTTGTAATGTGTTTAACACATTGACATTGGGTCTTGGGCCCTTTTGAACTAAGAGAACTTAATTATGCCTTATTTAAGGTGTTGTAAAGTGTACCTTTACACTTTCACACTAATCTAGGGTTTCATTAATAAATTGGGCTTCATTATTCCTTATTTGGTCCTATTTTGCATCCACAAGCCTTAATTAATGCATCTTTCCAAGATTAATCTTGACATAAACCAACTTACAATCACGATTCATGTCTTTTTGGATTATATGGCCCATATTTAGTGATCTAGGACTCATACGCCACCTTGATCATATTGGTCCCACCTAAGTTTCAAGGCCTCAATCCAGATTTTCTTCAATCTAACAATTTCTTGAAAAATGTGTCCCAAAGCTTAGACTAATGGGACTCATACACCACCTTGGGTGTATGAGTCATGTGTGGCTTAAACCTAAATTAAATTCAAATTCCTGGTAGGATTTTATTCACCTAGATCTAATGTTAGCTTGTAGTGTTGTAATTTCAAGAAATTTGGCATAAACAACTATAAATACAACATTATCTCATTCATTTTTCTCTTGGAAAGTTGAATAAGCATCCTTATAGAAAATTTGAGTTTGCAAGAGCATACACATGTTTACAAGAGCATTCAAGAGTTTATTATCAAGTGTTTTAGAGCATTATTCAAGCATCAAGCATCATGTCAAAGTCATCATGCGTCATCTTTATTTTTGAGCTAACATTTGTATGTAGCATTCTATGATTCAAGTAAGCATTCAAGTCAAGATCCATATCATTCAAGGAAGAGTCAAGTTATAAAAAAAAATTAGCCATTATCTACATGTTTACAAAATTTTATTTCTAGGGTTTGGTGTGTTGCAACATATCATTTTGTTCATTCATCATTCTTCCTTTCCATTTCATTTCATTTAACGGTTTGATTACCTAAATTGGGTTTGACCAATGAAAACCCCTTTCTACTAACAAAATAACATTTTCCCCTCTCTTTAGTGTGTGATTTGAATATCTAGGTTGAAGATCCTCTAAGGAGTAAGATTGGAGAAATTTTTTTAAGTGTGCAAAGTTGTCAAAGTTGTCACCTTGTTTACAAGATCCCTAAAAGGAATCTATAGAGAAAAATTCAACATTTTTGATCCAAAAATTAGGTTGAGAAGATAAAGTAGAGATTGAAGAGCAGATTCAAATCTTGATACTACAAAAAATCCAATCAGGATTGATACACCACTTCTTGCATATGAGTCCCAGTACAGTCAAGTTTCTAGATTTTAGGAGTTCTAGACTTGTCATTGCCAGATTTATGTTCCTTCCCAGAAACCCTAATCTAGGACTAAATCGCCTAGCTTGGTGTATGAGTCCCCAGTTTGCATTAAATTTAGTATTTTCAGCATTTTAGGTCTTCATTCTAGCTTCTATAGGTTTATAGGAGCCCCTTTGTACTTTTTCAGTTTACTGTTCTATTTTGTATTCATTTCTAGGTCATTCATGTGAGTCTTGCATATCATTAAGTGTCATCATTAGGTTTTTCATGTTACTTATCTTTCCAAGCCCTAGCTTGGTGGTGAATCCTCTTTTAGTCCTTAATCACACCCTAGGATACCTTATTGAAAGATCTCTTTCCCCCTTGCTAGCTTCGGATTGAGATCTCTAAGGTTTCCTTGAATGAAACAATAGTGAAATAGGAACCCTACCCTTGTGCTCAATCTCCTAAAAGGTAAGACCTTTTATTCCTTGTTACATTTTGGTGAACCCAACATGAACACCTCTTTTTTTATTTGGAGTGCACCATAGTCCTAGATCTAGCTTGCATTAACTTTGCATTAGGATTTTGTATTAGTTGATTTGCATCTAGGGTTTCTAAACCTTGCATTAGTGAAAGTGCATATAGGTTGCATTTTTCCATCTTGCATCATTGAATTTCATCTAAAATCTGAATTTTTACTTAGTCTAGACATCATCCAAAATAGAAAACATAACATTCACACAAAATTTGTTGAAAACAGTGAAAAAACCCTAATTTGGGACTCATATGCCCCTATGGGTGATTTAGTCCCAGTAGTGGTGGTTTTTCTTGATTTTTGGGTATTCTATGGTGACTATTAGTCAACATTTAAACCCATAAAAAACCTTGATTAGGACTCATATGCCCCTTTGGGAAATTTAGTCCCATTTCAGATTTTAAACTACATTTTCTAGCATTAAAAACTATGTTCTTGTTTTTTTGTTTGTTGTCATTAGTTATCTATTTCAGTTTGTAGAGTTTCTATTTTCTTCATTTCATTGCATCTAGCTACACTGAGTTCATTTTGTGCATTTACTTATTTCAAAATTACATCTACACCTTTTATTCTCGGTTATTGTATTTCATTTCATAATGGATATGTGCTTTTGTAAGCTTTGGATGTCCTTGAAATCATTAGTGGATGTGTCAAGTTGTTCTTTTGGAAATGGCCCTAATGAAATCAAACTTACGCATGCTCACTCAACTCCTAATGCATGTCCTCCTCATTATGTTGACATCATTAGAGAAGATGATGAAAACATGAACTTCTTAAACGATTGTCTTAACAACCTTGAAAACAACACATCCTTTTATCCTTCTATGAAACAACCAACACCCCCTAGCATCCCATCACTTGAAATGTTTTTCCTTTTACATGCTGAAATCGAAACACAAGTCGAACCTAAATTCCCAAAAATAGGTGAACCTAGTTCCTCTAACCAAGAAAACAATCAACCCTTCTACATTAACAAAGTGACCAACACTCCCATTAACGTAGAAGAGACATATGGAAAAGGATTCACAGTCTTAAGCATAGAAGGATGCGACATAACAAGTGAATATGAAATTCATCAACTCTTAGAGAAAATTCCAACTAAAGATACTAAAGGGATAGGATATCTATAACCTCCTCCTAACATAAGTATCCTTCTTCCTAAAGAGAAACTAATACTTTGAAATGGTGATAAGGATGAGGAGGAAATTTTAGGTCATTCGACCCTAATCCCACCTAGAGAAGTTGGTGAATCTAGCAAGCAACAAAGGCCTTACAAACTAAATAAACTACAATTCCCTTGTTTTCCATCTGCAACTAAAAGAACTGTACACATACTTCTAAGTCAAGGACTTATTACATTACCACCCATGCCCTAAATTTGATTTCCAACTAACATAGTAAGTTTGTTTAGTAGAAGAATGGACATAGAACATCACTTTTCTCCAACTAACATTCAAGGATATCCTAGGAACCCTAATTGGATTGATTATCAAGCTCACAAGGTGAGTCAATTATCAACAAGGAATACCTAGGAGGGGGTTCTTTCAACTTTAAGGGGTTTTCCACTAAGAAAATTCTTGGAAAAGACAAGCATTCAACCTACAAAATCTAGCAATACAAACTAAATAATGAGTGCAAATGATGAAATTAAGCTACACCAAGTTAGGGTATGTGTACCTAGGAAGTTTGGAAATGTAATGAGGATTATGGGGATGCAAAAATGTTGTTAAAAAGTGTTATGGAGGACTAAGATTCCCTAGGTGGTGTATTAGTCCCGCTATTATTTTTCAAGGAAAATGTAGAGTCTTTGGATGTTGGAACCAAATCTAAAGGAATCTCTAAAAAATATGCTTGGGAGGACTAAGATGCCTAAGGTGGCATATTATTCCCTTTCTGAATTTTTGAAAACTCTAAATGTGGTCTTGAGTTCCAAGGTCTACACTTGCTTCTCCTCCAATCTCAAGTTCTGAAACTTTCAGATTCTTCCTATAGGTGAGTTTTTTTGAAGATGACAACTTTGTAATGAAACTTTGCAACTTTGCACTCCAAATGATCTCCAAGTCTTCAATCTAGATCTGCAAATGCAAACACACAAGAGAGGAAAAACTTGTTGATTGTTATTGAATTGGGTTTTTCCTTGGTCAAACCCTATGTACAGGTAATTAAACCAAATGATGAAATGACGCATGCAATATGAAATATATAAATGATATCAACTTGTATGATGTCTTGTGAAACAAATCTGCAATCTACCATGTAATGGCCATGAAGAATGTAGATCTTGGATGCTTGGATATGATGTGAATAATTCTTGCAAATAGATCTTCAATGCTACATCCACAATCTTGGCTCAACAACATGAATGGAAGCACTAAACCCTTGGCATGATGCTTGAATCTTGATGATGGCTCCAAATGCTTTGAATTGCTCTTGAATGCATAAAATTTCCTTAGTAATGAATACTTGAATGCTTGTTATGAAAAATGAGTGGTGGAACCTTGTATTTATACTTATATATGCTTAATATCTCAAAATTACACCACAGCAAGCCAACATATGAAATCATTAATTAAAGGAGGTTAAATCCTGCCAGAATTTGAAATTGAATCCCAAAAATAAGCCAAGGAGGACTAAGATGCAATAGGTGGTGTCGTAGTCCCAAGGCTCAAATCTCGAGGCACAGACTCCAAAATGGGACCTTTTTAGATACATTCCAAATTAGGGTCCCAAGACTCATGGAGGACAAAGACACCCTAGGTGGCATTTTAGTCCTAGTCCACAAATTAGGGACATAGATAGAATTATTAAATGATCATTTATCTTTTGATGTTTGTTGGGATTTTCCAAAAAATATATATTTTATTAGGCTTGTGGATGCAAAATAGGACTAATTAAGCCATAAAGAAGCATAAATAAAGCAAGGCAGGCCAAAAAAAGTGTGAAAATGAAAGGGTATGCATTTTTCTACACTACAATACTGATGAATGTCGTGATTTAAAATAAATATTTAAAAGTTTGATATCATAGAAATATTCCCTTAAGGTGGGACCCTTTTGCTCATTGCCATGTAATGGTTGTAGGATCATGATATTCTCACTATTACATGCTTTACATTCATTGCAAATCATTTCAAAATGCAAGGAGCTCCCTCTCATCACCTACCATAGCTCATTCTTATCTTGCACTTAGTGGGGGAAAGAATTAGATAGCCTTGTCCTAGTAATGCATTTTTTGTTGTCCCTTTGTCTAGTTGTCTGCCTTCTATATACGATCAACATGATTGGGATGCAAACGACCTACTAATAGGTTGAATCACATGTTCCTTACTAGTCTTTCTTTTATTTTCCTTTTTGTGATTGCATGTGTGTAATATGATCTCCCATACTATTATATTTGATGTACCTCTCTCTTTGTGACATTCCTCCATTTGTATCTACATTCTTCTCTATGTCGTAAATCTTTTATCTTGTAAATTCCTTTTGGGGATGATGGAATGCATCAAAATACTTTAGTCTCTTCCATGTTGACCCAAAATCTTTTCCTTTATCTTTTTCTTTGTCTAGTGTTTTTCTTTTGGGGATGACACAAGGTGTCAAGACATTCAAGTCTCTTACATGTTGACCCAAAATGTTTTTCTTTGTTTTCGCTCTTTGTGTCATTCTTCCTATTCCACAAGTATTTGGGGAATGATGATATTTTTGATCTCTCTAATAACATTGTATAAAATACATATTGACCCCAAATCCGTGGATCCCTTGTGTGATTTTGGGAAAAAATCCATTTTTAATTGGCATTATTGTTTTGCATTTCACGTTTCATTGTATAGTCTTCTTATTTCATGCGATGTGTCTTTTGCTTTGTGGTGACATTGGGTGTGATTCCCCTTGAGGGTGTGATCTCTCTTAGCATATTATATTCATCTTAGAGGCTTGATGTAACACACTACATCACCTAAATTGTGAATCTTCTATTCTTCAATTGGTCATGTCTTGGAGACATTAGGCACGATGTTCCCTAAGTTAAGACCTTACATGAACTAAGGAAAACTCCTTTGAACATACCTTACACTTTTTCTCATTTACAGTAATTGTTATATGGCCACCTTGCATAACACACTTTGCTTGCCTATGGTGCCATCATGTTTTTTCATGGGCGTCAAGCATACAAAGCTTTTCTTGCCTCATGAAGCTCAAAGTTCATTGTTGTGTGGTGCCTTATCAAAGTTATCACAAGGTATAACTTTGGTATGGTTACCGTATGGGAGCTGAACTTAGGCGTGACTTTCCCATAGCCACTTTCTTGTTTGTGCGAGGGCATACCACCATGTGTGTATGTGTCTCGTTGGGGGCTCACCTAGTGGATACCGGATTCCACTAGCCCTTGTGAGCATGCATTGGTTTGCATAGTGGACATTGCATTCCACTTGTAAACATTTATTTTTTGGAAAAACAACCTAGATTTGATCCACAACATGTGGGAAAAAAAATCAAAGCTTGATCCATCCCTTCTTTTGTTTTAGTTTTAGTTTTCTTTATATCTTTGGAAGTGTATTCATGTTCCTTGATGTTGCTCCTTATATCATTTTCATGTGCGCTCTCTTGCACCTATGTCAAGGTCTACTATAGGATATTGATCCTAGGGGCTTGGCCATCTCCTTTGATCTTTGTCATCCTATTCTTCCTGTATTGGTACAGTTGGACCCCTCTTGATGAGAGTTTTTCTACTTTAGTGTGAGTTTGAAGCAATTTCATCCTCTCAATAAAGTGGGGGCTAAATTTAATGATGAAAAATGTATCCCCTTACATTTTCGCATTTGTTTGGGCCCTGCCTATTAAATTGAACTTAATGTTGCCTTGATTTAGTGTTGTAATGTGTTTAACACATTCACATTAAGTCTTGGGCCCTTGTGAACTAAGAGAACTTAATTATTCCTTATTTAGGGTGTTATAAAGTGTACCTTTACACTTTCACACTAATATAGGGTTTCATTAATAAATTGGGCTGCTTTATGCCTTATTTGGCCCTATTTTATATCCACAAGCCTTAATTAGTGCATCTTTCTAAGATTAATCCTGGCATAAACCAACATCCAATCATGATTCATGTGTTTTGGATTGTATGGCCAGAATTTAGTGATCTAGGACTCATACAACACCTTGGGTGTATGGGTCCCACCTAAGTTTTGGGGCCCCGATCCAGATTTCACATCAATCTAAGCATTTCTTGAAAAAGTGTCCCAAAGCTTAGCCTAATGGGACTCATATGCCACCTTGGGCATATGAGTCCTGTGTGGCTTAAACCTAAATTAAATTAAAATTCTTGGTGGGGTTTTATTCTCCTAGATCTAATGTTGGCTTGTAGTGTTGTACTTTTAGGAAATTTGGCATAAGCAACTATAAATACAAGGTTATTTCAATTATTTTTCTCCTAGCAAGTTGAATAAGCATCCATATAGAAAGTTTGAGTTCACAAGAGCATACAAGTGTTTACAAGAGCATTCAAGAGTTGATTATCAAGTGTTTTAGAGCATTATTGAAGAATCAAGCATCATGTCAAAGTCATCATGCATCATCTTTATTTTTGAGCTAACATTTGTGATGTAGGATTTTATGATTCAAGCAAGATTCAAGATCTAAATCCTTTGTAGCCATTACATACATGTTTGCAACACTTTATTTCTAGGGTTTGGCGAGTTTCAACATATCATTTTGTTCATTCATCATTCTTCCTTTCCATTTCATTTGATTTCAAGGATTGATTACCTAAACGGGGTTTGACCAAGGAAAACCCCTTTCTAATAACAAAACAACATTTTTCCCTCTTTAGTGTGTGATTGCAGATCTAGGTTGAAGATCCTCTAAGGAGCTTAAGATTAGAGAAATTTTTTCAAGTGTGAAAAGTTTTCAAAGTTGTCACCTTGTTTACAAGATCACTAAAACGCATCTACAAAGTAGAATTCAACATTTCAAATCTAGAAATTAGGTTGAGAAGACAAAGCAGAGATTAAAGAGTATATTCAAATCTTGATACTATGAAAAATCCAAGCAGGATTGATACATCACTTCTAGCGTATGAGTCCCAGTATATTCAAATTTCTAGATTTTAGGAGTTCCAGACTTGTCACTGCCAAATTTATGTTCCTATCTAGAAACCCTAATTTAGGACTAAATCTCCCAACCTAGCATATGGTTCCTAGTGTGCATTAAATTAGGTAGTTTCAGCCTTTTAGGTCTTCATTCTAGCTTCTACAGGTTTCTATGTGCCCCTCTATACTTTTTTAGTTTATTGTTCTATTTTGCATTCATTTCTAGGTCATTCACATGAGTCTTGCATATCATTAAGTGTCATCATTAGGTTTTACATGTTACTTGTCTTTCCAATCCCTACCTTGGTGGTGAACCCCCTTTTAGTCCTTAATCACACCCTAGGATATTGAAACATAGAAAAAGAGGTTCGCCATCAATAGGGTATCGATGATGAACCTAATTTTCATTAGGTGTGTGTTTCATTAAATTATGAGGGCCAAAACATGCAAATAACAATCATAAACCAATCTTGACAAGTATAGCAATGAAAAGGGGATTTTTGAGAGATTGAAATGATGTGTACCTTGTAGAAAAGTATTGTTTTTAGGCCATATAGGACTCATTCCCCTTTAGTGGAAAATGGGTCCCTATTAGTGTTCCAGAAACTGACTTTTGGGTTTTATTCCTTGCAGTTTGCACCCCCAGATCCCAAATTTTCACTGCTTCAGGCTTTATTGAGGACTCATTAACCTTTAGTGGTGAATGGGTCCTTTGAAGGTTTCAGGAAACTGATTTCTTGGTCTTGTACTTCAATGTTTGCACTCTCAATTCCCAAGTTTTTAGCTCCTGAAAGTATGGAATAAATTATGTAGCCTTATTTTTGTGTTCTTGCACTATGGATGACAATCTTGTAACTTGAAATTTTTTAAAACTTTTCTCTAAACTTCTCCACTTGATCTTCAACATGTAAATCTAAAAACACACACTCAAGGGAAGAAAAACTTGTTGATTATTAGTGAATAGGGGTTTTCCTAAGTCAAACCCCGTTTAGGTAATTAAACCAAGTGATGAGATAATGAAATTGAAGCATGAACATGAAACTTGAAGTGGAGTTGATACCTTGGATGTTGTCTTGGAATGTAAATCTACAAACTAACATGTAGTGGAAAAAAATAATGTAGATCTTGATCCTTGGATAAGATGTGAAACAATGCTTGCAAGTATATCTTCAATGTTACATCAACTATATTAGCTCTACAATGTGCTTGAATGCACTATGCCTTAGACATAATGGAATGATCTTGAATTTCAGCAATAAACTCTTGATAATGTGCCTTGAAATTCCTTTGAAATCCTCTTGTGAACTCTATAATGCTATTATGAATGTAATCTTGATTGCTCATAAAGATCTAGGATGAAACTATGTGAATTAACCCCATATTTATACTAAATCTAGAGATTAACCTCAAAATTCAAATAATTCAAGCCGAACTTAGATCTGGGTATTAAAATCATAAGGATCTCACCACAATTAAATTCAAAAAGGGGTGTCCTATGTGAGGAGGACCCATTCGCCACCTAGGGAAAATGGGCCCTAGCACAAGTTTCCAAGACCTTGCTTTGGGAGGGTGAAAGAACATCAAAAACCCATGTCAAATATGCATATAAAGGGGAGTCATATAGAGGGAGGACTCATTCACCACCTAAAGTGAATGGGTCCTAGCAACATTTTCTAGGACCTTGATTTTTCCCAATTAAATGCTTTACAATTTCAATTATGGGTTTTAGGATGGATCCTCATAAGGTGTCACAATTAAGTCTTAAATTTTAATTAAAGGGGATAAATAACTCTAATTAATAACAATTAGTTAATGAGCGCCTAGATAAGTGTGAAAGTATGTTACAACACTTTACAACACCTAAAATAGGGTTTGAAGTACATTCCATTAAAAAGGGACCTAGATTAATGTGAATGTGTACAACACATTACAACATTGAATCAAGGCATTATTAGGTGAATTCAATATCAATTATTCCCAAGTTAAGTGATGCAAAGGGATACTTTTTCCATTACTACATATACTTTATTGCAAGATATATTTCCCCCTTACTTCCTTCAAATTGATATCTCTAAGGTTTCCTTGAATGAAATAATAGTGAAATAGGAACCCTACCCTTGTGCTCCATCTCCTAAAATGTGGGGCACCCTATTTCCATTTTTATAGGGATTCCTATAAATACCTCAAGGGTACATGAGGCTTAAATCTATATATGAAAGGGAATAATGCCAAATAGCCAAGAGGTGAGGGTAATCCACTGTCCACCTTCACTTCTCCAAGGTATAAAGTTCTTGGAGGATTAGCCCAGATTGAAAAAATTCCACTTCCAAGAGAGGTGTCTTTAGATTCACCTCCCGCTCTTTATACTTGTCAGAACATGAGAGTTGGGGTTGTCTCCTAGGGTGATGAAATCCCTAGGTAGCCCCACTAAAAGAAATGATCCATGTGTTTTTGATCCCTAAGATCGCACAAAGTGCAAGGGGAGAGCATACACACATTGGGTTCCTTGGGAAAGAAAAAAGAAAGAAAGAGTAAGTGATGTTTTTTATCCTCAAGATCACACTAGGTGTGAGAGGAGAGCATAAAAACCACTCACTCAAAGACACATCAAAAAAATAAATCATTAACCTTAAGAAATGAAATTTGCTTAGATTAGTGGAAAAAAGAAAGCCTTGGACAAACAAATTTGCAAGAAAATGTTAGTAGTTTAATCATTTTTCCTTTGACAATCAATTTCAAGCTACAAAACAAGAGGCTAGATGATAATATGATGATAGAAAAATATTTTTAGCATAAAGATAAGCATGAATATGTGATTATTTGTGCCGTGGATGAGCATTAGAGACCTGCAACATGCATTAGTATCCAAAAACAAAGATTAGATGCAAAGAGAGACTAAAAGAAGACTTAAACATGCATTCTAAAACCCAGCCATAGTTTTGCAAATAAAGTTATGCTTTTGTTAAAATAGAAGCACCATTTTGTGAATAGGGGTGCAATTTTGCAAAATGGGCCAAAAAGATATCTTTCAGGGGTGAAAATTTGATGTTTGTCAGATACCTAGTTGAGAAAACAACCTAAAAATGCATATAATGACTTAAAAATGGAATTTTTGAGACATCAAACACCTGAGAAACACCAAAATATGTACCCTAAAATAGAGGTGCAACAATTTTGAATAGAGGCACCACAATTTTGCACTTAGGTGCCACTTTATAGAATATGCCAAAAAATGAGCCCCAGAAGTCAAAAATGAAGTTTTGGACCAACCAAATGAGGAAATGGATAGATGAACATATGGGGGACCTAAAAAAATGAATATCTAGCCAAAATATACCCCCTAATGCAATGAAAATGAGCTGAAAATGAAGGAGATCCTAGGTGACCTAGAAAGCTTGTATGAAACCCTAGTCTCACAAAAATTTAAAAACACCTAGTTTAAGCATGTAAATGATGGATGAACCTAAAAAATAAAGTGTTAGGACAATGAATAATTTTAAAACAAGATTTTAGAAGCCAAAACAAATCTATATCTAGGTTAGAATGATGAAAGAAGTGTTGGGAAGTTGAAGAGAAACAATTTTGAACATAGGTGCCACAAGTTTGAACTTAGGAACCACAATTTAGCACTTAAGTGCTACAATATTGCACTTAGGTTCCATTATGTGTAATAGAGGCACAATTCCATAGTGATTTCCTAAAAACGGTCCCTACAACCTCAAAACTTACAAAAACTTCAAGAAACATTAGAATGAAGGGTGGGAAACCACCGGTCATGCTAAAATGAACATGGGAAAGATGAATAAGAAGGTAAATAGATGAAAATGAATAAGAAATAAACACAATAATTTTATACCTTCATTGCTCCTTCCTCTTCATGTATTGAGCTCACAAGAAGCACCCATTTCTTATAGATTTGCTCTAATGATTGAAGGGATGTGGTTGCTCAATATCTCAACATGATGATGGTAGGATGGTGATAGATTGGAGGGATATTTAGATAGAATAAGAATGGGATGAATATGTGTTGAAAGAATAAGAGCCAAGGCCTCATTATATAATTTTTTTGTGAGAAGAATCAAGGGCTAGGATTGGTTGGTTAATGGAGGGTTGAGATTGAAAGAAGGATGTGGTTTGGATCAAGGATGTAGATTGATTAGCCTTGTGACAAGTGTCACGAGATGGAAAGGGGTCAAATGGGAGGTGTGCTCACACATGTGTGAGAACGCATTAGGAAGAGAGGCATTAAATTTATGTAAGAGATAGGGTGGCTTGTGTAAGAGATAGGATGACTCATAGGGTGGCTGGTGTAAGAGTCTAGGGGGGTAGGTGAGATGTAGGAATTTAAAATTAGGAAATAATGATAATGATGATTAGGGATGAGGGTTAGATCAATTAATCAAGGATTAATTAATTAATGAAGATGGTTTGAGTTAATAATCCAAGATTTTATTAACTTGGGCAGAGTTAAAAATTGGAGAATGGGATAATAAGGTTTAGGATGGGGTAAAGTTAATTAAGCAAGGATTAATTAACTTTAAGAAAGGTTAGTGGATTTTAGAGGAATGTGGGAAAAGGTTAAATTTAATTAAATAAATGTAGATTTATCTAATTAAATGTGGTGGATAAAGGATGATGGGGATATTTATTAAATAAATAACAAATATTTATTTAATTAAATGTTAGGAAATTGTTGGTGTCAACCACCTCCCAGGAGCACAACCTACAAATAAATCTTCATAGATGAGAGAAGCAACATAAGGTTATTTCACGAGAGATGAAAATATTGAGATGAGAATTTTACATAATGTACAATAGTGCCTTATAAAGGCAAGATGCAAGTTGGTAAAATAAAACCGACAAAACTATATGCACCTAAATAATCACTATCTAATAATATTTTACTAAGTAAAACTTAAGCATGGTAAATATCCTATTTTCCCTAACACCCATCCTTAAGTGCAATTTAGGGAGATTATTATGCAATATCAAGATGCAATATGGGTCCTTGTTGTACAACCAATGTTAGGTACCCATTTACAATGCAAAAAAAAAATCTCTCATAACAAGAGAAAAGGAGAAAAACCCCATGGAAAAATACCCCTCTCCAAAAGAGAGAAAATAAAAACAAGATGCATGGATGGAGGACTCAATAACACCCACCAAGGACTACATACATCATTTATATATAAGCAATACCCCCCCTCATAAGAGGGAAAGAGAGAGACTATGTAGCCCCCCACAATGTGTAATCGCTTGCAAAAATGGTAAGTTCCTGTAGACAAAACATGATCCAATGTCAACAAAAAACTTGTCTCCCTTATGGAAGGAACAAAACAAAGTACAAATGAAGGAATTCTTCCCATTCTGGATACAAATTAGCAATTGAAATCCAAATGTAGGATGATAATGTCTCTGAAATCTACTCATGTGTCACCAAGACCTTGGAAGATGACACCACAAACCAATCAGGAACATGCCCAATCATAGAAGAAGGTGACAAACAAGGTACTACTAGAAAATAATTTTGAACATTCTCCAAAGATAGAGATGGAGTGACAACAATTGTGCCACAACTATCATCAAATATGGAAATTAATCCTTCAAATTTCTCTTCCAAGTCTTAAATGTGAGATTCCATGAACAATGAAGCAATGTTCAAAAAATAGGAATCCCAATCAGGAAGACAAACATATGTAATTTTTTTTCTCAAGAATGATGGAAGTACTTAATGAAGGTGGATCAACTATCTCCAAAAAAGAGTCAAGAACCTTTGAAGCAACTACAACCTCATTTGAAGTCTCAAAAACCTCTAAAGGATCACAAGCATGGTTTATCTTCTCTGAAGAATAACAAGGCACATTTGTACTAGAAAGAGGATCATCGAGAGATAGCTGAGTATCCATATCTCCATATGATTCTTGAATGTAAGTCCAAAGAGCATAAGAGCACTCAAAATAAACAAGTGAATCCAAAAGGTCATCATCTTTTATATGCTCATAAATAACTCTAAAGACTTGAGCCCTATACCCTTTCCAAATCATATACCCACAAGGTGTTTCTAGAATAGGAACTTGGTTATACAAATATGGCAATAGATTCTGCTCACTAAGATGAGTGAGAATAAAATCACTCCATTTCCTAAAGTTTCCTTTCTCCAAAGAAACCATTATAACTAAATTCTTCAAAATTTTCAAAGATAGTTCTTTCATTAAAAACTTTCAAAAAAGAATTATATGGTTAAAAAACTTGATTTGGTGCAAAAAGATGGTGGGGTTGATTGCTTGATCTTCATGCCAACATACAAAGCACCAATAACCACACACGAGATAACCTCTTCATAACCTATGAGACTTACACACAACTACCAAAACGGGTGTAAAGTTATTTAAATAGAAGAAAAATACCCCACATTACTAACGTGGGATAAATGTTCCCAAAACAACTTCAAAAAAGCTTGGGATCACTTCCTCTTCAGCTATGCCACATTAAAACCCTAAATATTTAGGGAAAACTTTATAAAATGGCCAATTAACACCAAATTGTGGACACTAAATTTTGGATTGAATACAATAGCAAAAAAAGGTATTCACAACAAAAGGATATTATCCTTCACAAAATGCAGCCAACATAAAATCACTCTCCTCTTAAACTAAAAATGATGCCTTTTGCTAAGAGAAAATCATGTCTTCTATGTAGAAAATCAACCCTTTCAATTCTTTTCCATGCCTATAGTCTTCAAATAGTGGCCTTTTCAATTAGAAATTATAGCCTTCACTCAGAAATGCACCCCTCATAGGCTTCACATGCCTCTGACTAAAAAAATATTCCTCTCCAAATAGTGTTGTTGAGACCTCCTACAAGAAATTCGCATAGCACAAAGAAACACACCAGAAAATCTCCATGCCTTTGCTAAGTAGAGAAGTGATGAATGCTGGGCAGATATATGACAATCAAATTCGCGGCCTCCCAAATGGAAAAAAAAATCATGGTCTTCCTCTTTCTCATGCGGTAGGAATGACAGTTGAAGGAGCCCAATTTGATGGTCGTCAATATGATGCCAAGATGGATGAAATACTACTGTAAACTAGGGGTGAAGAACTATTCACCAGTTATGATGAAGTACATTTTGGCCTACTCAAAATCAAATCCCTCGATGCTTGTGCAAATTGTTAGGGTTAGAGATGGCAGATATCTAACAATTAAATGCAGATTTAAATAATAAATAGAGAAAATAAAACATACACAGAATAAATCATAACACAGAGAATTTAGCGTGGTTCACCCAATCTGGGCTACATCCACCAAACCGCAGCCATCCAATACTTTTATTATCGAGTGCAAAACCTATTACAATCTTGTGAATAATCGTGTTTTTCATCATACTGTAACCCCCATCCCAATGCCTTTTAACAAGCTTTTAGAAGCTTCCAGAATTAGGGTTTTACAAAGTCAGATTTCTTTCTTTTTTGGAGATTTTTCCTTTTTCGCTGACGACGCGAAAAAAATGGAAATTTTTTTTTTCTCGGGGGCTATGCCCTCGAACCCTTGCTTTTCAGGGGCTGCCACTCCCGAACCCCTGCTTTTCGGGGGCTGCTACCCCCAAACCCCCACCTGGGGCTCGGCCCGGCCCAGACCCCAGTGAGGACAGGGGGTCATGGTGTACAGTCTACCATGGGCTATACAGTATAGCATGATCAGTCACCACATACTAACACAAATCGCATAGCAGGGCTGCAAATCACGAGAGGAGAAACAAAGTTGGCTCCTCTTCAATAGGAGAAATAACACCTCCTATTTCAAAACTCGCAAAAAAAATCACCTCCAACAATCATGAATAGCAAGAAAATGACTTGAATAAAGGAAACTTTGAAATTTGATAAATTTCAAATGCCAAATTTTTTTTTAGCAAATAAATGATCTCAAATTATAATGAAAACTCTCAATGGCGGAAGAAGGCATAGGTTGAAGGCTTTGATACCATGTTGGTTTCAACCACCTCCTAGGAACACAACCTACAATTAAATCTTCATAAACGATATAAGCAACACAAGGATATTTCACTAGAGATGAAAATATTGAGATGAGATAGTTTACATAATGTACAATAATGCCTTATAAAGGTAAGATGCAAGTCAGTAAAAGAAATAACCAAAAAAAGCATATGCACCTAACTATGCACCTAAATAATCACTATCTACTAATATTTGCCTAAATAAAACTTAAGCATGGTAAATATTAGATAACTGATTTATTTAATTAAGTGAGGAATATTGATGAATTTAATCAAATAAATGTATTTGATTAAATGGTTAGACCGAAGGATGATTCACGATGAAATGATTATAGTGGTCAAGATCAAATCTTCAATGTCAATTAGTAAATTTTACGTGTCTACAATATCCTATTTACCCTAACAAGGATAAGGGACATAGATTAAATTAAATAAATAAAAAGTATTTATTTAATTAAATATTATTTTGGGTGGCTACAAATATATTAATAATATTATTCTAGAATATAATATTTGTGTTATTTATATTATTTTTTATTTATTTAATTAAAAGAGATGATGTTAGATTAAACTAAATAGGGTTTTAATTTATTTTATTTAATAGATAGGCTTTGGGAATTTAATCAAATAAAATTAATTATTTAATTAAATAGGATAATTAGATCAGAATGGTTAATTTAATTATTTAGAAAGGATTACTTAATTAGATAACTGATTTATTTAATTAAGAGAGGAATATTGATGAATTTAATCAGATAAAGGTATTTGATTAAATGGTTAGACCGAAGGATGATTCAGGATGAAACAATGTTAGTGGTCAGGATCAGATGTCCAATGTCAATTAGTACATTTTATGTGTCTACAATATCCTATTTACCCTAACAAGGATAAGGGACATAGGTTAAATTAAATAAATAAAAAGTATTTATTTAATTAAATATTATTTTGGGTGGCTACAAATATATTAATAATATTATTATAGAGTATAATATTTGTGTTATTTATATTATTTTGATTATTTAGGACAAGCAATAGGCTACATATAGTGTGAGATTTAAGACTAAAACAAGTCTCACGCTTGCAAACCATTGTTGAGTTGTCATAAAACATGATTCAACTATTGTTTAATGGTAAACCAACTGTTGTTTAATGGTAAAAGCTTCTAAAATCTCACTTATCACATAAAAGCTAGATAAATATTGATTTGTAAACTTGATGGGAACATTCTATTTCCATTTGCACTATTTTTTATCAATTTGATGAAAACTTTCTTTTTTCATTTGCATTGCTTTATGTTTTAAATTTGTACATGCAAATATTTCATAATAAGATAATACTTAATTTCTTTAAGGAAAAAAACTAGATTTGTCTAAGTTTATTTCATTCTATTATTTAGCACTTATTATTGATTGTTCAATCCAACCACATGCAACTAGAATTTGTAGTGCATCCATACACAAACACATACTCTCTAACATTTTAACATGCATATAATTTTCTATTGATGTAATCCTTGAACCTCCTTTAGGTGCAAGTGCTAGTTATATTATTAGTTGATAGGCTACATATAGTGTGAGATTTGAGCTTGAAACAAGTCTCATGCCTGCAAACCACTATTAAGTCATCGAAAAACAAGCTTCAACTATGGTTTAATGGTAAAACAACCGCCATTTAATGATAAAAGTCTTCAAAATCTCACTTATCTCATAAAATCCAAATAAATATCAATTTTTCCAACTCGATATGAACATTCTATTTCTATTTTCAATATTTGTTGCTAATTTGATGACAACTTTATTTTTCATTTGCATTGCTTTATGTTTTAAATATGTATAATAATTACCCGATAGACTACATACAGTGTAAGATTTGAGCTTGAAACAAGTCTCACACTTGTAAACCACTATTGAGTCATTAGAAAAAAAGCTTCAAGTTATCGTCTAATTGTAAATCAGCTACCATTTAGTGGTAAAAGCCTCTAAAATATCATGTAAAAGCCTTCACAATATCAGGTAAAAGCCTCCAAAATCTCACTTATCACGTAAAAGCCAGATAAATATTGATTTGGCAATTGGATGAGAACATTCTATTTCCATTTGTAGTATTCTTTTGTCAATTTGTTGGCAACATTCTTTTTTCATTTGTATTTCTTTATGTTTTAAATCTTATGCAAATATTTTATAATTAGATAATACTTAATTTTTAAAACTTTTTTAACAAAAACATTTCTAGATTTGTGTAAGTTTATTTCATTCCATTATTAGCACTTATTATTAATTGTTTAATCCAGCCACATGCAACTAGAACTTGTAGTGCATCCATGTACAAACACATACTCTCTAACATATTAACACACATAATTTTCTATCAATGTAATCCTTGAACCTCAATTAGATGCAAGTGCTAGTTGTAGTCAAATCACACACACACACACACACACACACACACACACACACACACACACACACACACACACACACACACACACACACACACACACACACACACACACACACACATTGTTATATAACTAATTGTATAATGCTAAAATATAATTAATTTTCTCCTTTACTTTCCTATTGGCGTACCCCTTGAACCCCCTATGGGTACAAGTGCTACTAGGTAATTTATTTCAAGAGAAAAAAAAAAAGAGATTTGTTTGAGTTTATTTCATTCCATTATTTAGTACTTATTATTAATTGTTTAATCTAGTCATATGCAAGTAGAATTTGCAACACATGTCATGCACAAATATATTTTCTCTAACATATTAACATACATATATTTTTCTATTTGAATAATCCTATATCTCTTTTAAATACAAGTACTAATTTATATTATATTATATTATAATAAAAAATAAACACTTCTAAAACTATATATCTAAAATAGATAGGTTGGTTATGATTAATTTATTAACGCATTAGATACATTTAAGAGGTTGTTTTATTTCTGTTGAATATTATATTTCATTCTCACATCATAAAAGAAATGATAACGTAGATATTAGGAAAAAATTGAGTAGGGGAGAGGGGCCCATAGTGAAGTGGGGTCCAATAGTAGGGATAAAAGTAGTTCTTAGTGGGTCTCATAGTGAAGCACCTTAATATCCAATTGCAAAACACTTTTTATCCATAAAATATACAAACTAACAAATCATGTGATGCCACATCAGCGCACCAATAAAACATGACTTAGTGCACCACTATCGGTCTCACTTTTTTTTTGGGCCTTTTTTTGATACCTAAGCAAAAAACATGTTGATGTGGCATCATATTGATGATGTGACCCTAAAACGAAACATGGAAGCACATGAGTTGTCAAATAAACTATTGTATAAAATTAGGAGTGATTTGAAATTTTCACATAAGATTTTGAGAAAGGCAAAGTTAAGGTGCTCCACTATAGACCCCTCTCCCCTACCTAAGCGAAGGATAAGGTTTATAAAATTTGTGGAAAGGAATAACTACGTACGGCTGCAGAAAGCTCAATCCACTCATTCGCCTTCGCTTGAACAGTCCAGTCTTTCCAGTCTTTCCTTATTTATTGCGCAATTAGTGCTCACATTCTAGAAGTGCTCAGTGATTGGAGAAATTCCAAATCATGTCACATCATTTATTTCTCTTCATTGTTTTCTACATAATAGGGTTCAAACAGTCATAGTTTCTGGTCAGAGATTTTATTGTTTGGGAATGCAACATTTCAGAAACTTTCGATCACAAAGATTTTTTAGTTTTTTAATGAATAAGTTATTATCCTTCTTTATTAAAATAGATGAAATCAAGGAGCTAAGCTCAAACATTTTTTAAATATAAAAAAGGTCGTTAAGCAGCATTAGCAGTATTGGTTGGAGGGAATCACTCTCATCAGGTTTACTCCATCCATCAGTAGAAATGTAATAAAATAAACATATTCTTTATTAGCAAGAACACTTTTCTCTTGATCTTCATTAGCAAGTTGTTGAGCATGAATAGGTAAAATAGCCAATTCCAAGAAAGGGAATTTGTCATAATCCAACTATTGAGGAGCACCACATCCCTAAGAATAGGTGGATGGTGGCTAACCTGTGAGTAGCATTGATCCCTTGAACTTTACAAATGAGAACCTTGAAAATGGGATACTTCATTTCTTCTTAATAACTACAACTAGGTCTATGTTGATGAGGTGGATAACAAATAGGAGACATAACTATGGTGATTGTATAAGGAGCATTGTCGTAGTGGTCAAGGAGCTCCTATAGATGCGCAACTTCAAGTGCAACCTTATGAGCTTACACCTAGATCTGCATAAGCTCATTAGAAAAAAACATGTATTTCATGTATACTGAGAAGTCAACAATAGTTGAACAACTTGAAAATAAATCTAAATTTCCATCTTTCCAAATATTGAAAAAGAATTTCTGCTAAAAAATAATGTCAAATATAGACAAATTTAAATGGGAGATAGGAGCAATCACACACAAAACCATATGCCATGCGAAATGGGTGGGCCAAAAAGACATGAATAAGTCATGTATCTAATGTCAAGCTTCCTGAACTCTAGTAGAAAAGTAGAAAATATGTTGAAGAGTCTCTAATTCTCCACAAAAAACACGATGAGTGTATGAGAAAGTTTTTAAGTTAAATAGATAAATATATTTATGCCGAAGGCGTGTCCTATTTGAGAATGGCAAGCTAATTAGTGAAATCAACGATCACTAAAAACAATGCAAGACGGTTAAATTAATCCTAATCATTCATTACTTTTATCTTTGTCATTTTAAATTTCTCACCGGTTTTTGGCCCTTTCAAGGTTATTTCATTCAACGTTTTAAGAGGTAGTTATTTGTCACATCATTCCAATGTGAAGTTATTTGCTGCTTTCTTTTCAATCATCGAATTGTGGGCTTAAAAAGTAAATTGCCCTAGAACACAACTTAGTCGTCAAAACCCCATAAAACCAACTTCATTACTATGTAATTTTTTTTTATTCAAATGTTTCTAGATCTCCACACTTAAAAGGCCAAAAGCTCAAATGTCTTTGCAAGTGTTTAAATGTTCAAAATTTTCAATATTTTTTTACACTTATATTACCCAACAATTTTTCATTAAGAAGAAAATTTTGCAATTTAACACACAATTGTATGTGCCACTTCATTATTTTCTTCAAGCAGATTGAATTTCTTTGTCAAGTTTGATAAATTATTCTCACTTAGTTAAAAAAAAATACAATTCTATTTTATTGGGAATTTTTTTATTAATTCGGGGTTCATTTTAGAGACAAACTTCGGGAGAGAACAATAAAAGGTTAATTTATAGACTAACAGATTTTAAAATGAAAAAATGGTATTGTTTTTCTTTAATTATGTTGGTATGAATGGTGGTTTAATTTAATTTATAGGATTTTTTATTTTTTTTATTAAAGTTATTTAAGGGTTTACATTTGGTTAATTATTTTTATGAGAATTGAATTTTTTAAAATGGTATAATCAAGGAATGCAATTAAATTAATTAAATTATAATTGGGGAGGATTTAATGATGTGGTCTACATATATGGATGTGTAAAAATAGATAAAATACAAATAAATGTATGCAAATGTGTGTATACAAAAGTATGTGAAAGTCAAAATAATCACATCATTACACACACACACACACATATTGTGATTTAAAACAAAAATTAAATATATATAGTAAATTATTATTTAAAAGTGGTAAATTTTAATAGACATGTGTTTGTTATTTGAATTTTTTAATCAAGCGTTGCTTATAATGTATAAAGAATCAATTTAAAGTTTTTCATTTAGAATGGATTATGTTTTTAAATGGATGTATTTAAGATTAAAAAACATAGAATTATTTTTTATTCATCAAAGAGTTATTTTATTTATTAAATATCTTTAAAAATTTATGTTTTTATCTTAGTATGAAATTATTTTATTTGATTCATATTTAAAGTCTTTGGTGTCTTTAGTGTATGCTATTATAGAGTTATTTTATTTACTTCATATTTTTTATTCCTTGAATAAGGGAATATAAATCAATTCTTTAAAAACAAAAAAATTGAAAGAAATTAAATTTGGTCATGTTATCTTTTGTATTTATTGAAATATTTAAATTTATAATAATTTTTAATTATAAAATAAATATTTGTATTAACAAATTAGTTACAACTTTTATATTTAAAATATTATTTTATTTAAACCGATTTTAAATAAATAAATAATGATAAATTTTATTAAAAAAATCACTTTTAGATTTACAATAAATATATTTAATTCATTATTCAAATTAATAAAACATAATATTATAAAACACTAAATATACATGTAGTTTTTGAGAGGAGAAAATTTATGCATAAATACAAATAGTTAATATTTTAACTAAATTAAATAAATATAATTTATTTTATATATACAAAAAAAATTGGATTATGTTTTTTTTTTTTTATATGTTAGATTATAATATTATAAGGGAGTGCATATCTAAAGTAGAAGTTATTATTTGGTTAAATATCACAAGTAAATGATCCAATCCATTAAAACTGGTTCAAATAAAGTTTAATCATACCAAAAAGATAAATGATAAAATTAAAAACATATCATTATTCTCAATATTTTTAGCTATCTATTTTTCTATCCTTTCCATCATTGTTTGTCTCTCTATGTCTCTTCTCTCTCCCCTCTCTATATTTTTTATATCTCTACCTCTTTATCACTCTATCTCTCCCTCTCCCTCTTCCTCTATCTCTCCCTCTATATCTTTTTATCTCTCCCTCTCTACCTCCCTATTTCTCTCTATATTTATCTTTTACTCTGCCTCTATCTCCCCCCTACCTCTCTCTATCTATTTGTCTCCCTCTTCCTCTCCCCCCTCTATATCTAGACATGCCTCCCAAGCTCTCTACACATCCATCTCTTTCCATCTCTCTCCCTATCCCTCTTCCTAGACCTCTATATCTATATATCTTTGCCTCTCTATTTATATCTCTTCATATTTCTTCTTTCATCTCCCCCTTTATCTCTATCTCGTTATCACTCCATCTCTCTCTACCCCTATATCTCTTCTTCTCTCTACCTCTCGATCTATATTTGACTTCTTATCTCTATCTTTTTATCCACCCCTCTATCATTCTCTCCCTCTCTATCTATTTATCTTTTCCATCTCTATCTATCCCTCTCTCCTCTCTCTTTATCTCTCCCTCTCCCTCTCCATCTCTATTTTGTCTTCCTCTATCTCTATCTCCTTATTTCTCTCTTCCCTCCCTCTCTCCCTCCCCCCCCCCTCTCTCTCTCCCTATTACAAACATAACATGAGCCTATTGGTTGTTGGTAATAAAGCCTAATTATCTTCCTGATTCAAATATTTTATTTTTGTCATGTTAGCATCCTTGTAAGTGGATGCATGATTTATTTGAAGCTATCACTTCTCCAATGACACCTTTTTAGAATGAACAACATCATTTACTAAATGGCCTACCAATTTACCTAATGTACTACACAAATGTGTGCAAAAAATAGAGCAATATTTATCCTAATTGACTTTCTACACCTCTTCGGTGTATGGTCCATTGAACACTAAGGTCCAATTGCTAGTTTCTATATATATTATTTTTAAGAACTCTCATAAATAGTTATGTCAACATAAATAAAATTCTATAACTAAATGTTCTATGATATTGTCTTCTTCATTAAATTTATTTATTTTAACTATAAAAAATAAATTGTATCTATTTTATTATTTAGATAAATTCAAGGTTTAATATCTTTAAGTTGGCTCTAGGAAAATTCACCACTAGCAATTCATCAATGGAAAATTCACCGTGAACAATTCACCGTGGGAAAATTCACTGCCACAAGCAATTCACTGCCATGAAAAGATTAACTATTGTTACAACTCTCTAGTTTTTAGTTCCTATGAAAGAACTATAGGCACCACCCGTGTTTTAACTAGTGATTAATAAGTCTGTTCTTAATGAATGAGAGATCATTTTTATGTTCTATTTAACAAACATTTGTATAACTCTAAGGTAAATATGCAAAATATTCAACAAAAGAAATATATCTAAAATTAATTTTTTGAAATGTAACTGGCAGAAAAGTTTTGAGTGAAAAGCGCATATATTCAGAGAAAAAGTTAGTTTATTCATTATAAAAAAATAATTCAAAATAAATACTAATTAAAATAATAATTCTTAAAAATAATTGCATACCTCGAATAAATTTTAAAATAACAATTCTTAAACATAAATGTTTGCCTCAATTTAACAAGTTAAAAATAAATATTTAAATTTTCAATTTAAATAATTATTTTATAGAATTATAATATTTATTAATTTAATCATTTTATGAAATAATACTTCACTATATAATAAAACAGATTAAATTTTAAATTTTAATTTATTTATAAGTTTGATCATATTTTAAATTTTAATATTAAAATATATTTTGTTTCAAAACATTTAATAAATATTATAATTCTATAAAAAAAATTATATTATATATATATATATATTTACACATTTAATTAAATACTATATTATATAAAAACTTGCACAACTTTTTTTGTAGGCTTATGCATAAGTATTTTGAAAACAGGCTTGAATGCATTTAACTTTCAAAAGAAAAGACACCTTCACATTCTAAAAGCTACATGTAACTTAAAACACAATTTTCAACCTACACAGACATACTTTTGCAAAAAGGGGAGAATATTATGAGACAAAACTACAAAGAAGTGAAAATACCTCACATGTAATTTGATCAATCACTTGATAGCCACTATACTGCAAGAAAAAGAAGGCACAAACTTCAAGTATTGACATCCAAGGTTCCTTCTAAATTCATTCCCAAAATGAGTTACAAAAGCTTGCAAGAAGTTTGACAAAGGACTCAAAAAAGTCACTAAGTCTCTATCTGCATCAGAAGAACTAACTCCACTAAAGAGTTACAAGAGTGAATATAATATTCAACCCCAAGTAGTTGCACCAAAATAGGAGCTAGCAACTAACTTGGGTTGGATCCATCAAAAGAGCCTAAAATTGAGGCATTAGATTCCCCCCAAAACTATCTCCAACATGTGGGGAAAGTGGTTTTGACCATGCCAAGCATCTAGGCATGAAAAACCACCCCTAGATTCCTACAATTCCTCCAACAAAATGCATTAATGCTCCTATATACATGGTACATGTCTCCAAACTATCACAACTGCCCCTATATGCTTGCAAAAGCGTAACTCCAAGCATATTCCTCATCTCCCTACATGAGACATTTGAAAGCTCTAGTTTGTTTTGCATTAAAATAACATTCATACTTTAAGTGATTTATAATTATCACAAAAAGTAAAATGTTTTACACTTCAAAGAATGCAAAACTTACAATAAGAAAACAATACAAATGTTATAAAGTCATAAAGACTTATTTCATGGAAAATACAATAAAATTTAGCCCTAAGGCATAAGACATAAGTCTTATCCCATGGCCTCCATTAGTTTGACATTGTATTTATAAAAATATAGGTAAAAATGCCTAAGTCCCATTAGCCTGTATTAGGGTTTCAAACCCTAAAGCAAAAGAAAAAATGAAAAACTCATTTCATTTATTTCTGAAGCTTTAGGAAGAAGTTGAGCCACCACCAATGAGGGTTTCTGGAAATTTTGGAGCTCGACTGAGGGTCTTCCATATGGATTTTTGTATATTTTTGTATGCATTTTCTATGAGAGGACACATGAAGATTCAGGTAAACCATTTTTTGCAAACAATTCTTCATTCTTTTGCATTTCTACAAAAAAATTACTCCATTCGAGCTTTACAATGCAAAAATGATGAGGGCTTTTGTTTTCTCTGTAGTTTATTACATTACCATGGCTCGACTTCATGATTTTCTATAGATTAGCATTTTGTATACAAAAAAACTTTGTTCTACTTTTGAAAGCTCCATTGCAGGTGCTTTATCCTTTAATGGTTGTAGCCATGCATGTCATAGAAACTTGATTTGATATCGAGGGCTTTTCACTTTACTTCAGCATATGTAAAAAAAACCAGATCTTTTATAAAATGACTGCGACCTCATGATACTCATACCCTTGGTTTTGTTCATTTTTTTATCTGTAACCTTTTCTACAGGCATGACTTTACACTTCTGTAGATAATCTAAAAGCATCTTCATTGAATATTGTACATATAATCCTAGTTTCATTGAATTTTGTGTATTCTTCCTGTATTTGCAAATAATGAGCTCCAGTTCTAGTTTCATCTTCATGGCCGACATACTTCAGTTCAGGTACCCAAAATCATCTTTCAGAACATTTAGTTTCCTCAATACTTTTATCAGTAAAATGATAGCTCAATTTGAGACTATCCTCCAAGTTTTCATTCTCTAGTAGAAACCCCGAACGAGTACGAATGAATGTGTGAAAATAAAGAAAAATTCCTCCTTTTCCTATATATAGTTTAGACACTTGAAGCTCTATGGTCATGACTTGGACCTAGGGTTTGATATTTTCTAGTATCTTCGTATCATTTTCTGTAAACACTGAAGGCTCTGATTATGAGATCCCTACAATTGTAGCTTTATACTATTTGTTGGTATTTCTAAGAAAAGAAAGCAAATCCCTTTCCTCAATATGAAGCTATTTATCTCTTGCTTGTTGAGACTCTTGGCAATAACAAATAGTGAAACCCTTGATAGTTACACTTATTACTGAGAGTGCTTGTTTGGAGTCATTTGTAGATATCAATTTCAATATGCTTTAGCTTCATGTCATGGTCTCCATACCTCTAAAAACACATTTGCATGCTCTAAATCACATACTATACACAGGAAAAATAGACACTCACCACACCTTCTCTTTTTAAAATCTCATGCATTTTCATTAAGACTTATGTGTTACTTTCAGTGTATTGGTTTCTAAACTTCTCTTTGTTCTTACAACACAAAAGAAAGCCAAATAACTAATCATATGATCACTTTAATTTCTTGAATTTTGAATGTGACTTGAGTTTCTTGAACTTTAGTTGAATGTTAAATCTCAATGGTCACTTCAGGCAATTATAGTCTCCATGTGAATTTCCAAGCAACACAAGCCATCCTTATAAAGCATAATGTATTATTTCTCACATACTAATTTTTGTACTTTCACTGTGGCATAGCTTTAATAGATTTCATGAATGAAAGCAACATGCTTTTCCCTTTCCACTGTAATGTCTTTGTTCACTGAACTCTATGATGTACGGGTCTATTAGATCCCTTTAACCACTATGTTTGGCATTATGAACAACCTCAAGCATTCACATGAAATATTATCCACATTGCAATGAAAACATTCCTTTTGGATGCCACTGTCATCATCTTGTGGACATGTTCTGATGGAGTTCCTTCATTTTCCACCATAAGTTCCATCCATAATGTAACAACTTCTCATTGAAGCTTCTTTATTTGTAGTAGTAGACTAGCATATAAATAAGCATGTTTCTTCATTTTATTGTTTATGACACTTCTTATAATACTTGTCCTTAGTAAGCTCATGATGCTCTTCTTTCATCTTATGACTGCACTTATGCCTATTTATTGTACTGAAAGTTATTCGGGTATGTGCAGGATCATGATGGGCCAAAAACTAGCAATATGATGGGTATGCGGCTGATGAATTTTTTTTACCCAAAATTAATGAAATGAAAAGGGTTTTTAAGGGAGATTCTCAACTTTCCACCAATATAAATTATGCTTTACTTTGAAGTCAATAAGTAATTATTATTCATTTTCTATTCAAATTATGACTAAAGTCCTGATTGATATACTGATTGAAAAACATCTATAGCTTTCAAACAGTATCACATTTTTTGAATCCAAAATATGTATCACATTTTATACTTCGCATACTATAGGATTAAAAAAAGAAAAAATGAATTTAACGAAGTTTTGACCAAGTTAAGGTGGTCAGACATACAAGTTTTTTATATTTTTTAAAATTTGTAATGAAAAAATCATAATTAATTATTTACTTGGAAAAAAATTACAAAAAAATATGCATCACATTAAGACATGAGTCCTCTACTTATATCTAAAATATCATAAAAAAATATTATCATTTTATTGTGGTTAGGGTGGTCAGATAGACACGTACTTCTTATTTTTCCCTGAAATTTAAGTACTACTACATTGGAATTTCAAATTTTCACCAACTAGATTTTTTTTTTTTAAACAAAACTAGTAATTTAGAATCTACATTCAATTTTCTATAGATTCTATTCTTACATATTTTTGAAATAATATATATAACTTATTCAAATTTTTAGGTCAAGTTGCCTACTCTGATTTTTCTGATTTTTTTGCCACTTAAGGGCCTATTTTTTCCATGATGATCCTACACATACCCATTCATCTTCAATGAATGAAGCCTTGCATTGAATGCATGATAAACTTGAATCCTTTGCATTATTCTTATCATGTTGTGCCTTGTGTTCATATTTCATATTTCATGCAGAAACATAAATTCCTAACATTTGATCATTGACCACTATCTAAAAGGCTTCCAATATGACTGTCCACTTATCTTTTGATTTTCTTGATATCTTCTACAGTGGACAATAATGACTATTGTTATCAATTTCATGCTTTATGATTTCCATGCATAACCATATGTCACTTATGATAGTGACCAATAACTCGTTGCCATCAATAATGTATGCTTGTTCAAGCAAAACATAAAGAGATGAACCCTCTCTACCTTATATGCAATCCTGTTAAGAACTTGAGATCCTGCAAACGAACGTCTTCATTGTTTTCCTATGTTGTTCCACTATGCATGTGCATTCTTTATGATTATTTTTTACAACAAGGATCAATGTTAAACATGACAACAATAAATGACATGAAACATGATGCAAATGAAGTATTTTATGTATGCCTGTTCACTATCATTCCATGTGACGTTGATATGATGACTTTTAAGATTACATTTCCCTCTTAAATAAGCTCAAATGAGCTCATTATTTGATAACTCAACATTTTGGGCTCAACCCTTATGGGAGCCACATTTTAACCCACATGCTAATTAGATAATTCAAAATAGCAGCATAACTTTTCCTACACATGCACGTAGGAAGAAAATAGTTAGAAAAAATATGTGCATATGACTGATGTGCTTGATCATGGCCCTATTATTTTCTTGGACATTTACAGTTTACATGCACTTGTTTAATGCACTTGAGGATCAATTTATATGTTCATGGGTGAATGTACATGTATTGTGAGAGACCTTCATTGCTTAGAGCACTGCTCTAACATCATTGTTATTTCCAAATGCAGGGACTAGGAATAGGGAGCTAGGGAGGACACGAGGTAGCTCAAAGTAGGAGACAAAGCAAGGCAATAGACACTGAACTAGTCATCAGGCAATGATTGGCCTCTTCCCTTATACATGCATTCTATTTTCTTTATCCATCAATGTATAAATTGTTCTTCATTTCATTGAATAAGTTAGCCTCATGGCTTGTGTGAGAGAAATATGCACTTTTGTATCAATAAACGTAACTTTTCAGAAAGATTTGTGCAAATCTTTTCTATGTTGCATGTACTTGTATAAATGCAATGATCTTACTATAATCTTGTAATCTTTCTGTTTATACAATTGAATGCAATATAGGGAAGATAAATATGGAATGCACCTCTCTTTCAGTTTTACAAATTCTTTAACTCAATCAACTTGAGCAAGTAAAAAAAATGGGTAACACTAACATAAAAAAATTTATTCGAGTTTTCAAGGCATTTTTTCATGAGAAAATCATAATTAAAAAAACTATTTAACTAATTCTTAAAAAAATAAAAATTTAAAGGTTGTTTATTTACAATAAGAGTAAAAATAAATGTGGTCAGTTATTCACTAATAAAGGAAATAAATATATTCCTTATTGAGAAACATTAATAAAGGAAACTTTCTTGCTAAACATGGTAACCTAAATAAATTAACTCAATCATCATCTTTTTCAAAATTTTCCCTCCTATAATCTATTATTTTTATTTTTTAGTTTTCTTATGCATTGATGGGAATTGCAACAATGGTGTCCACTATTAATTTCACTTTGATGGACATTTTTCCCTCGCCATCTTTCAATCTCAATATCACAAACCACAGAGTTTGAGCAACCATAGTAAGATATCTTATTTTGCGTAAATTATGTAAAATAAAAGATTCTATTTAAGTTGTATTTCTAAATTATTAATGGTTTGGACACATATTTTCAGGAATAGAACATTTACGTGTTATATTTTTTCTCTGGAATAATTTATTAGTCATGGCACATGTGTTGCTTGCCACAATTTTAGCTAATTTGATTATGTATTTGCAATGTAGGTGTATGTTAGCTTTTTTCACAAGATTGATCCAATGTGGGAATTGATGAAATGATTATATACCTATTGACACCTCTTTAAATGGAGCTTCATTTGGGAGGAGTGTCCCTTGCGTACTCTATTGGGAAAATTTTAAGCTTGGGATAAGGAGTTCCTTGTTCGATTTCAACACTACGACTGCTATTCATTTTAACCGCAATAACAAAAAGTTGGTAGAAAATTGTGGGCAAACGCCTAGAAATTATGGAGATGTTTGTCTAGCAGGTTTCCAATATTTGGGTGTTAGCTATGAAAGAAAGTTGTTATAGTTTGAGAAATTTTAAATAGGCATCTTTAAATTATTAGAATTAAGTTGTTGCAATGTTAGTTATGAGAAGAAAATTGTTATAATTTGATGGAAGTTTTCATGTAATCAGGCTTCAATTGTTAGTTTCATGGAGGGCCAATAAGCCTAGTTATATTGAGAAAGATTCATTTCTTGAAGTCTACAGTAAGTTACCTCTTTACAAGAATATGTTGCATGGCTTCCAAATTTAAAACTAAGCATATTGTTGAGTGTGCAAGGGACACACACATGGAAGTGCTCCTATCAATGAATGGATATCAACGAAGATCCTTGAATTGATCCATAATAGGTAGTTTTTAGTATTTATGATGTTTTTTTTATTAATTTTTTCTTCACAAAAATCATGGATTTACTTTATGAAGACTAAACTGGGGGTTTTGACCAAGTTTAAAGTGTTTAGGTCCTTGGCAGAGAACAATGCAGAGCACACCTCCAAGAAGTTAGACACCAAAGAGATGGTGGGATAGAGAGAACATTTAGGATTTGTTACATTCCCCAATAAAATGATGTGGCCAAGAGAATGAATCTCTTTATCATTGTAATTGCAAATGCGATGGAAATGGCAAAAAATTGCTTGGTATTTGCATTGAAGCATGTAATATTGTTTTCTACATCTTGAATGTGTTCCTACTTTGAGAGTTAAGAGACATAATACAATTGGAGGAGGCCATCACAGGGGAGAAGCTGAAGACATCTGTAATACAAATACTCATAACATAACCCACTCAAAGTGTTGGATTGAAAAGAGACAGTTATTTAGGAGTATTGAAAAAAATTCTTGTTTTACTTAGAGTTTTATTATTACTTATCATAATTTACATTTAGAATCTATAAAATCTTAGAATGAATGTAGAATATTAATAAAATTAAGAAGACTAAACTCAAATAAAATTATTTGTAAAAAAATAAGTTCACAAAAGATAAGAAGATTGGAGATAAATTAATAAAATAATTTAAAAGAGAACCTTTTACACCTCTAAAGAAAATAAAAGAAAATAAAAAGTAAATTTAAATAGTTATTTTTTTCTTTAATATATGTATATGAGAAAACGACAAATAGACATGGCTACTTAACAATATTTATTTCCTTAGAATCTCACTTTACCTCCCACACAAAAAATTTCAACCAACTTACATAAATGGTTTGATATCATTAAAATGTTAAAAGATACTCAAATTGAAATATCCTTATGGGAATTAATGCATTTATTAAAAGTACATAATGATATTTATTTTATGAATTTAAAGCCTTTATTACACAAGTAATGATGACTCTTATTATTATAATAATATTATTCTTTTTAAAATCTAAGTAATTTTCACCTATTAATATATGAGATCACTTTCTTTTTCATATTGTGATTTTGGTATTGATAAAACAACTATTAAGAAATGCTATATGGATATCAAGCATTTTAATTAACTAATTCTTTTATAAAATAATAGCTTCTAATAATTAGGATATCTTTCCATATAAATTATCTTTCTTTAAATGAGTATAAGTATAATTATAATTGTAATTCTCTTAGATTCTTTATGTAGATTCTTCCTTCTAAATTTTCAATATCAAACAACATATATTTGTACTATCAATTTTAATAAGAGTTTACATTTGAGATCAATAGACCATAATAGATAGGTTTGACATAGTTTCTAAATAGAAAACATTCACAAATTTTTATCACAAAAATAACCTACATAAATATATGTCATCAAAGAATCACTACCTTGGATTTATAACCAAGCCAAAACCCTCTGAGATATAAGGTAGGGTGTATGTGATTGTGAAAACTTTCCAATAAATAGGAATAATATAACAATAAATAAGTAATAGACATTTAATATAATAATAAATTAATTAATAGACATTGGTATTTTGAATGAAAAAACTGAACGAGAAAAAAACATATAAAAACTCTAAATTACCTATTATTATTACATAAAATATATAATAGTTATAATGTTAAGGTTGTGACTTAAAGAATATAATATAAAAAATTTCCCATAATCTTTAATAGAATGCACATGTTTTAGAGTGGTCACAATATTATAGCTGTATTATATTCTTGATGTTTATGTGGATATCATGTTAATACCCAAAAGTTAAACATCTATTTTATTCAACCTTTATAAACATAATCATCATACAATGAATATAACACTATGTTGAGGAGAAACCATCTTAATATTTGGGTATTATTCAACTAGAGAAAATGATAAGGAAATGAAAATTTTAAATTTGAGGATTAGGAAAATTTTAGACCCAAGTCATGTTTGTAGGATGGGCATCATGAGGTGGACCTCATTTTTAAAGAGGTGGCTAGAGATTTCCCTTATCTAATTGATGGTTTATTAGTTCGTGAGGTAGATAGGGGTCCAAGGGCACCTTTTCAATTCTTGAGTTGGAGGCCAAAGATATAGGTGACTACATGAGGGAGAATGTGGGAAGCCCTAGGGTATAGTGGGAAATTTATGTCAAGGAAAGGGATCAAGTTTAGATCCTCTAGTCTTCACCAGGTCTAACACGGGTTGGCTCTAATGCAAGTCGCAGAGAGAGTCGAGTGTTAGAACTCATCACACAATGGATGAGACAAGCATGGGGAAAGTCCCAACCCAGTGAAGTGGATTAGCTGGGGACTCAACATGGGTCGATTCTAAGGCATGTCACGGAGGGAGTCAGATGCTGGACTCATCTAGGATGAGGAGCTAGGGATGCCATGAGTGAGCTAGGTATCTCAGGTTGGTGCTAGGTTTTTTGGGTGAAGCAAGGCTGATCTCACGGGTGCCAAGGAGGAGAGTAGGATGCACGGGATGTTTGGGGTGTATCCGAAGCAGGGATCTAAGTCAGAGGTGTGTTGGGTGCACCACCCTCAAGGAATGGAATGTTGGTTGTAGCTAAGTCGAGGATGGTAGCTAGGGAGATCTCAAGGGTTGCTTAGGCGGAGTCATGAAGACAAAGCCAAGTTGGCATTAGATCAGTGTCCATATGGTTGGGAGCAATTGAGGTGAGCTTGGTGAGTCTGGATCGGAGGTGCTGTGGGGACCAAGTGGAGAGCTCATGTAGGAGTGAGTCATTGTGTTGGGGTGCAATGGGGTGTCTTGGGTGCAGTATAGAGTGAGGGGTGGCTTAGGAGTCGAGTCATGTTCTAGGAGCAAGTAGAGGACTCAGAGTTAGAGCTAGGCTTGGAGCTATGCATGGGTTGGTCAGGAGTGCTTTGGAAGCGCGAGTATCAGGGATCACCAACAGGGTCATGTGTGTAGTGGTGTGGAGCCAGTCCAAGGAGAGCTTGGGGCCTGGAGTAGAGTTGAGCTAGATCATGATGGGAAAGTTAGTAGTCAGAAGTCTAATGGGGGATAGAGAAGATGAAGGCTCAGGTCAACCCACAGGAGTCTGTATAGAGTGCAACAATAGTCCAAATGAGTGGACATAGCGGTGTTGAAGGCAAGAGCTGAGGTGAGTGAGCTGAAGGCAGGGAGCATTGAGGTGCCAGGGGTGTGGAGCTAGGTGTAAGCGAGCCGAGATGAGCGAGGCGAGCTGAGTTGGAGTCACTCTCATGGAAGCCAAGAGTTGAGGCCGAGCTAGGAGCTCATCCGGGGGTCAATATGGGTTGCTTTCGGAGCATGGGAGTGAAGGGCGTAGAAGGGGTGGTATAGGACACTCTGGAGCCAGGGCTCGTGTGAAGAGCCGTATGTGTGTCATTCCACAATGCATGTGCAAAGTCAGGTTCTGAAAGAGGGACTCGCACTAGGTGGAAGGCGTAGTTTGTGGGTCAGAAAGGGGCTTGTCCGAAGAGGGGGTCAAAAGTATGACTTGGCAATGTTGCACAGGGGTTGGATTCATGGAGTCAGGAAAAGAAAAAAGTTGGCCCATATGAGGTGCAAACCATGGTGAATTTTGGCTCCATGTATTGGATGTAATTATTGATTGTAAAGAGTCCAAGATGGACTTAACTTTAATAACCACAACACCCAACTAGAACAAAAACCATCACCCACACAACAAAAAACACCTTGTGTTTTAGTCTATGACTGAATATTGACCTAATCTACTCTTTGGCTTAAAAGGGATGCATGATTAAGGGTAACCTAGTTGTTGTCATTATGGGGAAAGGATTATTCTCCTCCTTTTATTGTGATGAATATCTATGAAATACTTTAGCAAGGGATACTACTTTATGGGTAAGGACAACCTAGTTTTAAAATAATGGCATGCTATTATTAACCTAGACAATGATTCCTTTAATGTCACCCTATTTTAGACTTAATTACGTACTCTTGTATTGTCAAAAATTGTATACCATTGCAATTTTGCACTATATTATGTCTTCACTTTACCCCTCTAATATAGAACACTACAATTAAAAAATGTTAACACTTGAATCTAGTATTTTTGGCAATTTTATGATAATCTTGGCCTTCTAAATCCAAACTTTCTAGGATAGGAGAATAACATAGCCCTTCCAATGGCCATTGGAGCAATAAACTACATTGAAGATTCAAAATTAATTGGACCAACCAAATGTAATACCCCTCATGTTGTTTGGACTTGATACTTCTGTACTTTTGCTTGATACATTGAGACTGCGATAGTTATTACTTATTGTTGGATTGGTGGATTGGATAGTTTAGCTTGATTGATGATTGTACTACTTCATTTGATATGACATTATGATTACATTTGGTTGAGTGATGTTAATTTGATTTCAGTAATACATTGTGATGCAATGGTTTAGTAATTAGTCTATGATGTGATCAGTTAGTTAGAATTGTTACTTTATATTTAATGTTGTAATTGTTAGAATAGTTTTGGTGAGAGGATAGTGTAGCACCACTCATTCGTGAGTGCCTTGCTATGCTGCAATTCCTTCTCATAATGTGATGTTTTGATTATATATATACATGTACATGATCTTGTTTGTATGAAGGAATTGCAGGTACAAAGCCTTGATTCCACCTACTTGGGTACAATGTTGAAAAAGGGAATTGATAAGGAAGTGTCCCCGTCCCAAGTTCGTCATCCCATAGTGAGTTTTGTTGTGTCATGATTTAGATTTTGTCCTTGTCTTTGTATTGTTTGATTTTTGATTATTTATTTTATTTATGGTTAGTGGTTATTTAATTAATCTTTATTTCATAAGATTAATTAATGTTGTCTTGTCGCTTTAATTAATGGTAAGTTAGTTAAATGTTGAGTTTTAAATATATTGTAAATTAAAAAGTTATTTAATTAATTAAAAGTGTAAGTAATTAATTTAAATTAATAATGATGATGATAATTGTATATTATCTTTTTCTTGATATTAAATTAAAAAAATCTGTAGAGAATATCTTGAGAAAATAATTAATTTTTAATTAAAAAATTGTGAGATAAGTGTGTGCTTTTAAAAGCAGGAAAAGAACCAATGAATGGAGAGGATTTTTGAGGAAAAAGATGAAGAGCTTTATTTATTATTATTTTATTTTTATTGTGAGAGTTTTACACACACAAGGTTTTTTTCTAGTTTTTGTCTATAAAAGAAAAGAAAAATAGTTTGTTTTTGGTGCTTCTGGATAAAAGAATTGTTTTAAAGAAAATATTGATTCAGAAGGGAGTTGAAGGAAGGAGTTCGAGAAGAAACTACATAAGGGATTATACATCGAATGAAGGAATCTAGATTTTTATTCTTTTAATTTATTATTATTTTATTGTTCTACAAACAAAATTTGGTTTGTTGTGTTTGGAAAATCCATTCCTCTATTTTATTGAAAGTAGTTCTCTGATTGAAAAATTATTTGTTTTAAACCTTTGAATCCTTTGTAGGAAATTATAGTAAAACCTTTTTGAAGTTCTTCAATATAGTTTAGTTGTGAAATTTATTGTTTGAAATAGAAAAATCATTTGGATGGTGGGTTGAATTTACTTGCTAGATCTATATGGGGTTTATTGAAAAATCTATTGGTTATATTATTGTTCTGAGTCTTTTGTTAAAAATGTATTTATATACTAATATATATATACATTTAAACAGGGGTGGATATACATATATATGTTATAATTTTGTGGTGTTATTTTAAATGTATGTCTAAAGATATTGTGTATGTGAAAAGAATCAAATTTATATTTATATTTTGCATTTGAGGGTATTGATTTATATATAAAAAAAATATATGTATATATATATTGCATAAACATTTATGGATTTACGTGCTTTGTATGTGAAAATATATTAAGATAATATAAATAAAATTTATATATAGTTATGACTTTGTTTCTGAGTCAGGCATCTTTGGTTTCCGTGGCAAAATTTTAAACAATTAAAAAAATAAAATAAAATATATTAAAAAATAAAAATAAAATGAAACAAAAAAATTTATGTTTTTGATTGGGATGAGTGGATGGCCGAAGCCATACCACCCACCCGTGGTACTGTGTGCAGTCACCACAGACTGTGCACAGTAGTCACAGACTGTTGTACGCAGTCTGTGGAGACTGCGGCCTCCCCTTGGGAGGTATGCACAGTACCCACGACTATTGTACGCAGTCGTGGGGACTGTTGCCTCCCTTTGGGAGGTGTGCAATACCCAGCAAATGGGTCCCTTGTCCTTTGGAAATTTAATACGTTTAAAAAAAAAAACACGATTGCCTTTCATGATTTCATTTGAATTTATAAATAAATAAATATATATATATATATTTACTAATGAATTTTTACAATATGATTTGTTTTTGTATATCTATATATATATTGCATATATACTTATATATATATGTATATATGTAGATACACATAAAAAGTGTATATATGTGTATATATATATAAGTGTATATATGTGTGTGTATATATATATAGATATATACTTATATATATATAAATATATTTGTATAGTGATGATTTTATAAGTTGTGGACATGGATAAATTATATAATTTCATATGTAGCAATGTTGGAAAAATTGTATAGATTGGTATTATGCTAATGTAATTGTGAAAATTAGAGATAAACTATGTGTTAATTAATTGGATGTTCTTGAGTAATTGATTAATTAATTGGAAAAATTTATTGTGTTTTGGAATGAGTTGTATATCATTGTTTTATGCAAATTGCTTACTCTTGAGTCTAGTCATTGAGTCAATCGTGGTATTCTTTTGTTCGGGTTTATGTCTTGCAGGAAAACCCTAGAGTTAGCTTCTCTTGTTATAGGAACTTAAGTTGTTGTTTACGACTTCCAGAGGCAGGGATACTGATGTGTAATTGTGATCTTGTATTTTGATACTTGGCCTATATTTTGACTGTGGATGTGTTTCATATGTTTTGGCGAGATGGTTATGCCTTGTGGAGGATCCATTTGATTGGTTAAGTATTTCTTGTTGATACAATCCTTGTTTGTTGGATATTTTGTGTTGAGTGTTTAGAGAGAGTAGCTCTAAGTGGGGGCCGACACACAAAGGGGCTGTCAAGGTAACATGCATAGAGTTAGAGTAATCAGTCATAATCTAAGTAATCAAATATGGGTGGTAATTAAATATTAACAAGATAATTATGATGCCTTGTCCACCTGTTAGAGCTATTACAGACTAAAGGGGACCAAGAAGGCCGTGGTTGGAAAGATCTTTTCCTTGTCTTCACGAGAGGTTAATGATTCCGCATGAGTAACCCTATGGAGCGGTGCCTTGAGACAGGCTGTTAGGAGAACCATAGATGGAGGTGGCACCTTAAACTAGGTTGTCTGGATAATCCATGTATAGATGGAGGTGACACCTTGTGATAGGTTGTCTGGATAATCCATGTGAAGCCATGTAATGACACTC